>JASDQU010737886.1:373955-419072 GCA_032191745.1 Picea mariana
AATGGGACATAGTGGCTGGAATCCCAAGCCCACGTGAAAGGGGTTGTGGCTGGTTGAGCTATGGAGAGCCCAGTTGTAGTTGTGTTGTACATAGGGGAGGCTCTCATCCCATGTGTGTGGATGCTTTGAGTTTTACATGCGAAAAATTTGTACGATCATCCAGTTGACGACCTATGTCTAGCCATCAGTTTGCAGATGGAAAGTTGTGGACTTGGTGAGCTTGGTGTCTAGCATCGACTAGAGGTTGGACCAAAATGTACTGAGGAACCTATTGTCCTGATATAATATGATAGACCGTGGGATCCCAAAGTGTACCCACACTCATTCAAAGAAGAGTTTAGCAGTGGCTTCTGTTGTGATATTCTTCTTGCAGGCCATCATAATGGACATCTTCRAGAATCTGTCGAAGACCACAAAAACACAATCATTGCCATGCTTAGTAGAAGGAAGGCCCGACATGTAATCCATGGAGATGGATTCCCAAGGTCGACTAGGGGTAGGCAGCGGAGTATAGAGGCCTTGCTTCTTGATGGTCGGTTTGGCAATGGTGCAAGCAGTGCAAGACTTGATGTACTTCGCGAAATCCTGTCGAAGGTTTGGCCAATAGAAATACTTTTGCAGTACTGCCACGGTTTTCTCGACCCCAAAATGCCTAGCGACCCGACTGTAGTGCACCTCCCAAATCATCTTGGCACGCTCGCTTGAAGGAACACAAAGGTGTCCCAGGTGACATAGCAGGGCATCTTGGAGGYGAAAATTAGGAACTTGCTTACCCTCCAAGAGCGTATTGTATGTGTGGCTGAATTCTGGATCACTTTTGTAGAGAAGTGGCCAATCGAAAGTCTTGTGACCACAAGAGTTGAGCACCATGGTTAGCRCCATGATAGGTGGTCGGCTGAGGCAGTCTGCAACATTATTGGTGCTTCCTTTCTTATACTTAATGTTCAAATGAAACTATTGTAGGTATGTGGACCACTTTTGATGGCGATCGTTCTGCAACTTCCCTTGTGTCTGTATGAACTGCAAGGGTCGGTGGTCTGTGTGGATGCCCATTTCCTTTCCCAAAATGTAATGCTTCCATTGTCGGCAAGCCTGCACAATGGAGTACATCTCTTTTTCATAAGTGGGATACTTCCGGATTGTGTCGGAAAGTGTCTCATTGTGATATGCCACTGGATGCCCATGTTGAGTAAGGACCGCCCCAATAGCATAGTCAGAGGCATTTGTCTCGATCTCAAATGGTTGTTGCAAGTCTGGTAATGTGAGAACTGGTGTAGAGCAGAGGCGATGCTTCAACTCTTCGAATGCCTTCTATTGAGATTCAAACCAAAAGAATTTTTCTTTCGCTCCTCCCTTGGTGACTTGACTCAAGGGCCAAGTGATATGAGAGAATCCCAACACAAAATTGTGGTAGAAATTGGCAAGACCTAAAAGGTTGCAAAGCTTTGTTAGGGTGGTTGGGGTTGGCCAATCCCGAATGACTTGGATCTTGGCTAGATCCACATGCACCCCCTGCTCATCAATAATGTATCCCAGATACTGAACCTGGGTCATGCCAAAAGTGCACTTCTCTAAATTGGCACACAACTTGTGTTGCCGCAGTGTTTGGAGGACCTGTCAGATGTGGTGGAGGTGCTCTTCCCAAGTCTGGTTGAAGATCAGAATGTCATCCAAGTACACCACTATAAATGAGTTGGTGAATCGTCGCAAGATGTAGTCCATTAGCCTCATGAAGGTTGCAGGGGCATTCGTCAACTCGAAAGGCATGACCAACCATTCGAAAAGGCCCTCCTTGAATTTGAAGGCAGTCTTCCACAGATCAAAGGGTTTGATTGGTACATGGTGATACCCAGACTTCAAGTCGATCTTGCTGAAATATTTCACCCCCTTGAGTTGGTCCAGAAGGTCATCAATCTGTGGGATCGGGTACCTATTTCAGACAGTGATCTTGTTCAACGCCCGATAGTCAATGCAGAGTCTCCATGTCCCATCCTTCTTCTACACCAACACGATCGGGCTCCCACAAGGCGATGAACTTGGCCGGATGTGACCTTTTTGCAATAGCTCCTGAATCTGCCTCTTGCTTTCGTCATTCTCCAGAACAGAGCGTCGATAGATTGGTCCATTGGGCAACGACGCACCTGGGGTCAGATTGATGGGGCATGTGACTTAGTAGTGTAGAGGCACCCCTGTGGGGGAGGTGAATATGTCCTTGTACTCCTCCACGACCTTATCCATCTGTTGTTGTCGTGCAGAGGGGCCCTGCCTGGAGGTCGTGGCCACAGTCTTATTCTTGCCATGAGGGCAGATCATCAGGAAAACAAATTTCCTGGTTTTGGCAATGAGCTCACTGCATTGTTTTGTAGTAACCAAAGAGATGGATGTAGGCAGTGCTATTTTCGGTATCCTGTACAACTTATTGCCCAAAGAAATAATAACAAAACGAGGCCTAGACTCATACACAACATGTCGCTTCCACAAGTATGGTTGGCCTAATAATACATCGAAAACATCAAGAGGAGAAATGTCACATAATACCTCATCCATGAAGGGCTTGATGCTGTAGGGAAGGTGACATTACTGGCTGACGCGGAGGTGTCGTCCTTGGTGCAGCCACTCGATGGTGTATGTTTGTGGGTGTGTTGTGGCTGGCAAGCCCAGTCGTTTCACGACCTCTACTGATATGAGGTTCTTCTAGCTCCCACTATCGACAAAGAACTGCAACAGGGAACCCTTTACCCACATCTGGGAATGGAAGAGGCGCTCCGCCTCCTCTGGATCTTCTAGTTCATTCTTCTAGATCTTCATGGTGACAACAATGGTGTTGGGATCCCCATCGATAATCTTCTTCCCCCTGTCATTCCCCTTGTCGGGTTCTGATTCGGAGTTGGAGCTTGCATCTGATTCATAAGCCTTCAACTCGGCTACCAGTGACTGCTTGGCTCGACACTCACTTGTGTTGTGAGTGGAGCTCTTATGGAACTCACACCACTTCCCCATTTCCTTTTTGGCTTCGTGGTGTTGTTCTTTGCTTGCAGCTTTGGCAGGTTGTCCTGGGCCGCCCCACCTTGGCTTGGTCCTTTGTTTGGCGGCTTGGGGGTACCTTTCCCTTGCTTCTGATTCGCAGGCCCAAAGTCTCATTTTTTCTATTTGAACTTCTGCTCAATCTTGGCAGCATACCGGTATGCCGCACCAAGCGAGGAGATGCCGAGGAACTCCATTTCCTCCTGAATGTATCTATGCAGACAATTGCGGTACTTTAACACCAAATGTTTCTCTGAATCTTTGATACCCAACTTTGTGCATAGGGTATGAAACAGATTCGTCAGCTCATGCACATCTTGGTCCCTTTGTTTCCGCAGCGTAGTCCATTGTATGTATTTGTCCTCATAGCTCCCCATGGGATAATATTGTTCCTTGATGTCATCTTGGAAATAATTCCAAGTGGGTGCAACTGAGAACAGAGAGGGTTCCCCCTCGCTCTATTGCTCCCAGTAGGTTTTCCACCAGTCCTTGACATGGGGGGCAGCTTTAAGGAGTGCAAAAATAATCTTTTATCGGTCGAAAAAGTCATGAACCGAGAAATATCCTTCTTACAGATTCAACCGTCTATCTACGACATCTGCATCTATCTGTCCCTCAAATATGGGAACATCAAAGTTTACTTGTACCTTAAAAGGAGTGGCGCCTCCAGAGTGGCTGCTGGATGTAGATGCACTGCCAATGGGCAGCCATTGAAGGATATGGGCAAAGTTTTCCATCATCGCGTTCCTTTGTTTCTCGAGGGCCTCCTCGAGTCGGGCCCATATTCTGGCGTTTCATCTCCTAGGGTTAGGTTTTTGGATGTTTAGGGTTTACCATTGTTTCTCAATAATATATAGGCCTTCGAGCCTCATTGTTAAACAGAGTTTAGAGGCCAGTAGCCACCACATCTATTCTCAGAGATAGGCTACCAGTTCCCAAGCTATTTTATTTCCATTCTGTCTATAAGCATATTTCAATCATTTGTTGTTAATGAAATGAAGTTTTATTTCCGCTGCATCTCTGCGTTTATGGGTATTTATGTATTTCATTGTGTTCCTGCATAAATCTGGATCAGATCGTTACAATGAGGTTCTGAAGGTCTTTTACAATAAATAGAAATTTCAAAAACCATAGATATCCAAAAATCTAACCCTATGAGATGAAGCGCCAAAAGTCATGTAGGCCCAGTTTGGGTAAGTTAGTACATCAACTTCTCGGGGCTGTAACTTTTGCATACGATATCCGTTTTAGGCGCATGATAGCCCGTTGGAAAGGTCTAACCGAGAAGAAAAATTTTCAGCTGGTCTAATTCAATGCATTTGGCAGTCCCTAGGGCCCCAAATCCCCCAAAAAACGTCGTTTAGGGCCTCAAAACAGCTCCGAAAGTTTGAAACCTGAAAAACTGCCAAGGTGGAAAATTGTTTTTCGAGCTGGTGGAATAGGTGGGTGGCCAAAGATATCCACCTGGATCAATCCTTCTTCTTTAGGAAGAAATGGTCTCCATTGTGTTGATTTCCCCCATCAGACGAGGAAATTTCTATTGAATTTGGCCCCGGGTGAGCCACTTGCCTTGGTGCAGGAGCTGCCCTGCTTTGACGACTCGATAAAGCTGGATCCTTTGTTGTTGAATGCCCTTGATCTGTGTGTCCACAATCTGATCACTGAATGCATGTTGCATGCAGTCAGGGTTGAGCTATGTTGGTGTCAACTGCTCTTCTATCTCTGAGGTGTCCAATAATGGTGGGAAATATGGCCGAAGGAGAGCCACGTTGAAGATTTGATGCAGACCAAGGAAGGGGGGAATGTTGAGCTCAAATTTTTTTTCACCCACAACCTTGGTGATGGTGTACGGACCATAACAGAGTGGGTGAAGCTTCCGATGGGGCCAGGTAAGGCGTTCTTTTTGAAAATGCAACCAAACTTTTTCGCCCACCTGAAACTTATGTGGCACCTAATGTTGATCATGGTGTTGTTTGTACTTGGCATTAGACTTCTGTAGAATATCCTGAACCTATTGGCAGATGTGTTGGATCTGCTCAATGAACCGGGTGGATTTGTCAGCTTTTGGTGGAGTAGGGGACGATTTGGTCGAGGTGGTTGCCAGGGGTAGTGCAACATCCATGGGGCCCAATGGTGGAATACCAACCCCACTTGAAAGGGGTTGTGGCTAGTTGGGCTATGCAGGGCTCAGTTGTAGCTATGCTAGACATAGGGAAGACTCTCATCCCATGTGCGGGGGTGTTTTAAATTGTACATGCACAGGATATGTACGACCATCCGATTGACGACCTCAGTTTGGCCATCTGTCTGGGGGTGGCAGGCAGTGGATTTGGTGAGCTTGGTATCCAACAGTGACCAGAGGCTCGACCAGAATGAGATGAGGAACCGACTGTCACGGTCTGAGATAATGGTTTGTGGGATACCAAAATGTACCCATACTCATTCAAAGAAGATCTTGGCAGTGGCTTATGTTGTGATATTCTTGGAAAAGTGATCAACAACCACAAACACACAATCATTTCCCCTCTTGAAGGATGAGAGGCCTGACATGTAGTCCATTGAGATGGATTCCCATGAATTGTTAGGAGTAGGCAGAGGGCTGTACAGGCCCTGTTTCTCAATGGTCGGTTTGGCAATAGCGCAAGCGATGAAGGACCTAATATACTTGCCGACATCTTGTCAAAGTTTTGGCTAGTATAAATGTTTCTACAACACTGCCACTGTCTTTTCGACGCCAAAGTGTACCACCACTGGACTATAGTGAGATTCCTAGATCATCTTCCTGCACTCGCTTGATGGAATGCAAAAATGGACCAAATGACACAACAACCCATCCTGAAGATGGAAATTAGCGACCACTGAGTTGGCGCCCAACATTTGGTAGGCGGTGGAGAAGTCAAGGTCTGTCTCGTAGAGGTGGGGCCACTCGGAGGTCTTGTGACCACAAGAGTCTATCATTGTGGTGAGTGTCATGATTGTAGGTCAGCTGAGGCAGTCAACAACTCAATTGGTACTTCTTTTTTTACACTTGATGTTGAGGTGGAACTGTTGTAAGTATGTTGACCACTTCTGAGTGAGGTCATTCTGAATTTTTTTTTGGGTCTGCATGAACTGTAATGGTTTGTGATCAATGTGGATGACTGTCTCCTTACCAAGAATGTAATGTTTCCATTGGTGGCAGGCTTGCACAATGGAGTACATTTCTTTGTCGTAAGTAGGGTACTTTCAGACAACATCTGATAGTGTCTCACTATGATATGCCACGGGGTGGCCGTGTTGAGTGAGAACGACACCCACATCATAATCTGAAGCATCTTTCTCGATCTCAAAGGGATGTTGCAGGTCCGGAAGTGAAAGTACCAGGGATAAGCACAAACACTTCTTCAAGTCATCGAAGGCTTTTTGTTGGGACAGGCCCCACACAAATTTTGTCTTACCGCCACCTCTGGTTACTTGGATGAGGACCCATGCGATATGAGAGAATCCCAACATGAACCTGCGATAGAAATTGGTGAGGCCCAAGAAGCTCTGAAGTTCAGTGAGTGTGGTTGGGGCTGGTCAGTCACGAATGACCTGGATCTTGGTTGGATCCACATGCACACCATGCTGATAAATGATGTAGTCTAAGTAACGGACCCTATCCATGCCGAAGGAGCATTTTTCTAAGTTTGCATATAGTTTGTGTTATTGCAGGGTGTGAAAAACCTGTTGAATATGTTGCAAGTGTTTTGCCCAAGTCTTGATGTAGATGAGGATGTCATCCAAATACAACACTACAAAATTATTGGTGAAATTTCATAGGATATGGTCCATCATCCTCATAAAATTTGCTGGAGCATTTGTCAAACCAAAGGGCATGACCAACCATTTAAAAAGACCTTCTTTTGACTTGAAGGAAGTCTTCCGTACATCTGTCTATTCTATTGGGACCTGGTGGTAGCCAGACTTCAAATCAATCTTACTGAAGTATTTGGCCCCTGTAAGATGATCAAGGAGGTCGTTGATTCAAGGAATCGGGTACCGGTTTCAAACTGTGATTTTATTCAGGGCTCGGTAATCAATGCAGATTCGCCAGGTCCCATATTTCTTCTGGACCATCATGATTGGGCTCCCACAAGGTGATTAGTTGGGACAAATTTTCCCCTTGTGGAGCAGTTCTTGGATCTACCTCTTGATCTCCTCATTTTCTAACAGAGAGCGATGGTAGACTGGCCCATTGGGTAGCGGTGCACCTGGGGTCAGATCGATGGGATTCTTGACCTGGCAGTGCAGAGGTACCCCAGTAGGAGAGAGGAAGATATCTGAGTATTCTTCCACGACCTTATCCACTTGCTTCTGTTGTGTGGAGAGATTGGTTGCGGAGTCCCTAGATGTGGCTGTGATATTTTTCTCACTTTGAGAGCGAATCACGAAGAAGACAAATTTCCCGGTGTGAGAGATGACCTTCTTGCATTACTTGGCAGAGATCAAAGAAATAGAACTAGGAGGGACTGCCTCGGGTATCCTGTACAATTTCCTGTTCAAAGTAATAATAACACTACGAGGCCTAGACTCATATAAAACATGATGTTTCCATAAATAAGGATGGTCGAAAATAACATTACAAACTTAGAGAGGAACAACATCACACAATACCTTGTCTTTGAAGGGCTTGATGTCGTACGACAATCGACACGGTTGGATGATGCAAAGATTACTTCCTTGGCGGAGCCATCCAATGGTGTAGGGTTGTGGGTGTGGTGTTGTCGGCAGGGCCAACCGCTTGATACCTATGCTGAGATGAGGTTCTTCTGGCTGTCACTATCAACGATGAAGTGCAGCGGGGTGCCTTTTAACCACATTTGTGAATGGAAGAGGCGCTCTCCTTCCTATGGCTCGTCTAGTTCACCAGGATGGAGCTTGGTGGTAGCAACGGTGGCACTGGGTTTTGTGTCAATGACCCATCTTCCCCATTATGGTTCTGAATCAGAGTTAGAACCCCACATTTGATTCAAAGGCTTTCACTTTGGCCACCAGCGACTTCTTTGAGCGATAGTCAACAGTGTTATCCCAAGGGCTCTTATGGAAGTCCCACTACTTCCTAGTATCTTTCTTTGTCTTTTCAGTGTCCTTCTTTTCTTGCGGCTTGGACTGGTTGTCCTAATACTATCCATCTTTGCTTTGTCCTTTGTTATGTGGTTTGGGGCCACCCTTTCCTGGCTTTTGTTGTGAGGGTTCCTAGGCCCAAATGGTCACGTCTTTTGTTTGAGCTTCTGCTCGATTTTGACGGCATATCGGTAGGCCGCACCCAAGGACGAGATGTACAAAAATTCCATTTCAGTCTAGATGTATCTATGCAGAGCACCGCGATACTTAAGCACCAAATGTCACTGTGAATCTTTGATACCCAGCTTGGTGCGCAAGGTATGGAATATATTTGTGAACTCTGACACTGCTTCGTCTCTTTCTTGTCGCAGTGTGGTTCATTTGGTATACAAGTCATCATAACTTTCGACAGGGTAGTATTGTTATGTAATAACATCCCTAAAGGATTCCCAGGTGGTCGTGACTGTAAATAATGAGGGTTCCTCTGTTTCCTTTTGCTCACAGAAAGTTTCCCACCAATCTTTGACACGAGGAACGACTTTGAGGAGCGCAAAATTAATCTTTTCTCTTTTCGAAAAGTTATGGATAGAAAAATACCCTTCTAGTAGATTCAACCACTTGTCTACAACATATGCGTATATTTGACCTTCAAATATAGGAATATAGAAGTTGATTTGTACCTTGAAGGGGGTAGCGTCTCCGCTTGAGGAAGATGCGTCACCTGTTGATAGTCACCGAAGGATTTGCATGAAACTATCCATCATCTCGTTCCTCTATTGCATGAGGGATTCCTCAAGCAACATTTTGAAAGGATCTCCTGTCCCATCATCTTTCATTTCTCTTACCATGAGAGGTCTCTTAGGCGTGAGAGATCTTTTTTTCTCAAAAGAAACAAGCTCGAGATACAATTATTTGTACCCTGATCTCGTTGGGGACATGCATTAAGACGACAAGGAGTAGACCACTCTGATACCACTGATCCAGATTTTATCAGCAGAACGAAATGAATATAGATTATTAAAAGATGCTTAACACAAAATAACAGAGATACAATAAAATTGGTTTTCTATTCAATAAGAAAATAAGTTGAAACTGTAAAATGCAGTGGAAAACAAGCTTGCTGGAATGGTGGCGACTTATCTCTGAGAAGAGGTGTGATGGTTGCGCTCATTCGCAAGAAGATTGTTACAATGAGGCTCTGAAGGCCTTTTACAATAAACAAGAATGTAAAAAACCCTAGACATCCAAAAACCTAACCCCAAGAGATGAAGCACCAAAAGTCATGTGGGCCCCGTTTGGGTAAGTTAGTACATTAACTTCCTGAGGTCGTAACTTTTTCATACGATCTCCATTTTAGGCGCACGATAGCCTGTTGGAAAGGTCTAACCGAGAAGAACAATTTTCGTCTGGCCCATGTAAGAGGTTGGGGCAGTCACTTGGGCCCAAAATCCCCAAAAAACATCGTTTAGGGCCTCAAAACGACCCCAGAAGTTTGAAACTCGAAAATCTGCCGAAAAACTGCCAAGGTGGAAAATTGTTTTTCGAGCCAGTGGAATAGGTGGGTGGCCACCGATATCCACCTGGATCATTGATTTGTGGCTTAACACTCGATTGGTCCATGATCTCTATTTAAAGAGCATGGAGGGTCATTTGTCAATGATCGATTGTGAGAAACTCTCTTCTAAAATCTCTCTGTAATCTTTTTCTTTTGCATTAATAAACTGATCCAAGTGGTCGTGTTGGTTGGGACCATGGATGTTTCCCCGTAGGGGTTTTACCACGTCAAAAAATCGGTGTGTTGATCTTTGATCTAGTTGTGTGAGTGGTTACTGAAGGTGTTCATCCCTTGTTGGAATACATGTGTTGTTGAACATGGTATCAGAGCCTGTTTGAAGACCCACTCCTGTTGTAGATCGAGATCGTGAAGCCAAGTTGCCTCATATCCATTTTATTCCATTTCCGGGCTGAGATGACTATTCCATTGCGTCCGGAGAACTCATTCCAGTTAGGAACACTTTTCGTTTCACCCAAAAAGGTTTTCATTTTCCAAAGATATGACCATTTCAGTCAGATATGGAGGTATAAAGCCTCAATACGCCATCTTTAAATTTTTGTAGAGTATTATTTTGGTTTTATTTTGGTTTTATATTATTTGTTTCCAGGTTGCTACTCTTTTAGATATGCATATACTCTTTTCCCCGTGCCCTGTGCGATCTCAAAAAATCGGAAACATATAAGAAAAGGTGCATTTTCCGAGTAAGCTAATCGAGATTTAACCCTTGTTGTCATCGAGAATAAAAAAAAATAAATCTTGTGTGAAAATAGTTTTTTTAGCACGCTTTCCAAGGATGTCTTCCACAACAACAACAACAACACCCCCAATCTTCCTGCTAACCAATACAATTTGTTTTGCTATCCCATTTGGTTAAAAGTTTCCTTATTAAGTAATAAGTCTTGAGTTCAAGTCTCTCTTTTGTTACTTTTTTTTTAAAAGTTCATGCTCCATTGTAAAGTGTATTTCACTTCAAGTATAAAAGTGAATCACTATAAGTAGATTTAATATTTTAGATTTATTTATTTTGCATACAACTTTTCTTTTATAAAGTAACTTCATTGTAAAATTGATCCCCTCTTCTTTTTATAAAAGTGGGTCACTTCATAAAGCATCTTACACCATAACATGGTCATTTGGTTACCGTTTATGCTTTTTTTTAAAAGGGCATAATTTTCACATCCGAAGCCTATTTTCAGTGTCATTTTTTTTAAAACCGCCTAATTTTTCGAGATATTTTCATCCAGAACATTCGTTCAGTTTTTAAATCCATATTATCTACATATTTAATATGGATTCTTCAAGTAATCTTTTGCTTACCAGCACCAACTACTTCCAATGGAAATCTCATATGGAGGATTTATTACGAAGTAAAGGCTTGTGCATGATTACCTTGGGAAAGGAAACAACACCCACTGATGTTGATAAGAAATTCAAATGGGATATTAGGAATGACAAAGCACGTGGATTAATCAGAATGTCCATCTCTCTTGATTTAAGGTTCCACCTTCAATCAATTGATAAACCCAAAGAAGCTTGGGAAAAGATTGAATATGTGTTTGGTAAACACAATATTATTCGAGCACAACAGTTAGAAAATCAAGTACTGACTTTAAGTCCAAGTGATTTTCCTTGCATTGAAGACTATCTATCCAAGTTTAAAACACTCAGAACTTTATTTGAAGAATGTAAGATAAAGATAGAAGAAGATCGTTGGATCTATATTATTCTTTCTAAGATAGGTAGTGCATATTATGTGTTTGTATCTACCTTTTATGCCATGCAAGAGGCTCTAGGGGCAGCTTATCAAAAACCCACTCTTGAAAACTTTTGTGATGCTTTGATTAGAGAGTAAGATAAGCTTGCAAAACTTGGAGTGATCAACACTGCAGATACCTACAACAAAGCCTTAGTCGTCCATAAGAAAGATAAACCCAAAAATCCCAAGAAGCAACTAGAAGCAACATAAGGGTCTCAAACCCACTCAACCAACTTTCGCTCCTAATAGTGATAAAGGAGAAAAATTATAAAAATAAGAAGACTGACAAACATTGCAAATTTTGTGATAAAGATGATCATGATGAGTCCAAATGTTTCAAGAAGATGGCACCTTTAGAAGTAGCGATGAAGAAGCACAACATCAGTATTGATTCTACTTCTTCTTCTTCTCATGGCCATGCACTTTTTGCTTCTGGTTTCTCCTTCAATACAACTTCTACTTCTTCTTCTGATGAGTGACTTATTGATTCTGGAGCATCTTATCATATGGCTAAGGATAGAGACATCTTTTCTTCTCTAAGTGAATGTAACACCAATAAAATATTTGTTGGTGATGATATATCTCTTAGTGTTGAAGGATCTGGAACAATTTAAGTAGAAAATGGTCATTTCAATGATGTATTATGTGTTCCAAGTCTTTCTTGTAACCTTCTATCAGTATATCAAATCACTCGTTCAGGTGAAGGTAAAACCATAGAGTTTTCACCTCACCAAGTTGTAATCAAGGATCTAAAAGATCCTAAGTATGTTCTTGCAACTAGAATTGTTGATGATATTACCAAGTTGTACAAGTTTGACAACTTTGGGTCATCATCTTTTTCATCAGTTTTTGTTGCTCATAGCGATGAATTGAGAAAACTTTGGCATGAGCGGTTTGGTCATCTAAACTATCCTCATTGCAACAACTATGTAATCAACAAATGGTGACTGGTCTTCCTCCAGTTTCATGCAGAGATGGTGTTTGTGCCGGTTGTGTTCTCGACAAACATCATCAGGACAGTTTT
The DNA here is from genome assembly GCA_032191745.1 of Picea mariana. Taxonomy (NCBI): domain Eukaryota; kingdom Viridiplantae; phylum Streptophyta; class Pinopsida; order Pinales; family Pinaceae; genus Picea; species Picea mariana. Next base: position 386,400 of record JASDQU010737886.1, read on the forward strand.
GACAAACATGCCTCTTGCCATGCCTCGAGCCCTTTGCAGCTTGTTCATAGTGATTTGTGTGATCCACTCTCTACTCCTTTTTCTGGGTGCAAGTATTTTTTAACTTTCATTGATGACTTTTCTAGATGTACTTGGGTTGACTTCTTAAAACTTAAGAGCGAATTTTTTGACAAGTTTTTGGCCTACAAGGCCCTTGTAGAAAAACAATCTGGACATCAAATTCAAAGGTTAATAACAGATAATGGAGGCGAATATGTGAACAATAATTTTACAAGTTACTGCACTACACATGGCATCCATATGCAACACATTTTTTCATATACACCAGAACAAAATGGTGTCGCTGAGAGATATACCTGCACATAAAAAGAAATGGCTAATTTTATGATCCAATCTAAGGGATTAAATCTAAATTATTGGGATGAAGCCATCAATTGTGCAAATTACATAGTAAATCACACTCCCACAAAGTCTCTTAAAAGTATATCATTGGAAGAATATTGGACTAAAATTAAACCAGATGTAAGTCACTTCCGTGTATTGGCAGTATAGCATGGGCTCAAATTCCTGATGAGAAAAGGAAAGCATTGCAGCCTAAAAGTGAGAAGTGTATATTTGTTGGTTTTTTTGAAGATGTCAAAGGTTATAGACTTCTTCAACCACATTGTAATTAAATTATTATTAGAAGAGATGTAAAATTTGATGAAAATCTCTTGGCCTACGAGCCCAATTCGATGTGTGTGCCTTCTTTGGCATGCGAGCTTAATTCAGTGTTTGTGCCTTCTTCGGCCCGTGAGCCATCTTCGACGATTGTGCCTTCTTCTATCCTGGTTTCTTCTTCAGATGATGACAATGAAGATGAAAATCGACCTCTGCCTACTCACCTTCCTTCAGATGAGTCCTTTGAACCTGAACCAACACCATCTCCAGCTCCATCGCTTCCTAGGGTTCGTTCAACACGAGAAGCAACTGGTGATATTGTCGGTGATCCTTCAAATCAACGTCAGACAGGTTCACAGTTCCAACGAGCCTCTTCTATTTTGGCTCAAGTTTCAGAGACTCATGATCCAAATACATTTGCAGAAGCTTCAGGTCATCCAGATTGGGATACAACAATGAATGAATAGTATCGTTCTTTAATGGCGAACAATACCTGGGATCTTGTACCTCTTCCAAAAGGAAGAAAACTTGTTAGATGTAAATGGGTCTACATAACTAAGTATGCATTAGATGGAAGTGTTGAAAGACACAAGGCTCGGTTAGTTGCCAAAGGATTTTCCCAAGTTGAAGGAATTGACTATAATGAAACCTTTTCCCATGTAGCCAAAATGAATTCCATCTGCCTTGTTCTTTCCCTTGCTGCCTCACACAGATGGGAGGTCCATCAGATGGATGTTAAATCTGCCTTCTTGCATGCAGATTTGTAAGAATAAATCTACATAGAACAACCTCCTGGCTATGTCCAGAATTACTCTAGCCTTGTTTGCCTCCTTAAGAAATCTCTTTATGGTCTTAAGCAAGCTCCCCGAGATTGGTATGCCAAAATGTACAACTTTCTTATTGCCATTGGATTCTCTAGATGTCATTCTAATCCTAATGTCTATAACAAGAAAGTAGGAATCCATCTCATAATCCTTTTCCTTTATGTTGATGACCTTATCCTTACTGATAGTGACTCAAAACTTTTAAACCATGTGAAAACTAGCCTTAAGAAGAAATTTGAAATGATAGACTTAGGTTTTTTGCACTATTTCCTTGGCCTCCAAGTTTTGCAAACCAATGAAGGAATTTTTCTTTCCCAGTCTAAGTATGCTTGTGACCTTCTTCGTCACTTTCACATGGACAATTGTAAACCAACCCCTTCTCCCTTCCAGTCTAAAGTCAAGCTTGTTTCCAGATATACTTCTCTCGAAGTTTATGCCACCTTGTACTGTCAGTTAGTTGGTAGCCTCTTATACTTGACTGATACCTGTCCTAATATTTCCTTTGTTGTTGGTATTGTTACCCATTATATGAAAAAACCCCATGAAATCCATTAGAAAGAAACTAAAAGGATACTTTGTTATGTCTATGGTATAGTTCAGTTCGGGATAAATTACAAATCAAGGGGGACTCCTTTATTGGTTGGTTTTACTGATTCAGATTGGGCCGATGACCCTGATGATTGGAAGTCTATTGCAGGTTATGTTTTCAACCTTGGTTCAGGACCTATCACTTGGGCCTGTAAGAAACAACAAGCTATTGCACTTTCTTCAGTAGAAGCAAAGTACCGAGCAACGACAAATGCAAGTTAGGAAGCCTTATGCCTTCGACAAACTCTTTTAGAGTTTGGATTCTAGCAACAGCATCCAACCAACATTTGGTGCGACAATCAGAGTGCCATCAAGCTCGCCAAAGACCCAATTCAACATTAAAGCAGCAAACACATCGAGCTACACATGCACTTCATCAGAAAGCTCATTTATGATAAAGTTATTGAAGTGCTCTTTTTCCCTACAGAAGATCACGTTGTAGACATTTTCACAAAGTCTCTTACAGAAACGAAGTTTTCCAAACTTCGATCTATGTTAGGAGTTCGGGAAGTTGTCATTAAGGGGGGATAGGCTCTAATGCCTCCATCCTTCTCCTATTGTGTCACTATTGTAAATCCTTCAATCCTATCCCAAGTTGTTCTTAAGGGGGGATATTATGATATTTAGACACTTAGCGGTTAGTTAAGATCTACTTGGTCTAATGTGTCGTTAGGTAAAAGTGTGTTTCCTAGTGTGTTTCTTTAGTATGTTATACAGAGAAGGCTGCTAAAATACATGGTAAGCAACAAGACGCAGCCCCACAATCATCTTATATACGTCGCCGACACTGAAGTAGGTTCGTCTATATTCTACAATGATTTTAGCTTCGGAGAGGAGGGATCAACGACCATCACGACAACTGACGAGGAAACCGGGTAGGAAACAATAAAGGGAGTTGACCCAGAAGACCACGCAGAAAACGGGGTTTGGAACATGATTTTTGATGGTGCAGTCAGTCGAGAAGGAGTTGAGGCTGGTATATGGGTGAGCCCCCCTAAAGCAAGCACAAAGTTGCGTTCATACAATCTCGTGTTTAAATGCACTAACAACATGGCCAAGTATGAAGCACTAATATTGGGCTTACAAGTTTTGAAAGAACTAGGCGTGTAAAGGATAGTAGTGCACGGAGATTCCGAGCTGATCATAAATCAGGTGAAGGGTGTGTATCAGACCAAACACCCCAGACTGCGTGCATACAAAAATCTATCTTTGGACCTTCTCAAAGGATTTTTGGAGTCCGACCTGACTGCTATCCCCAGAGAACAGAATCAGATCGCTGATGCGTTGGCAACCTTGGCCTCGGTTTTTAAGATTCCAATTCTTCCAAATAAAAGATATGAAATCGAGGTCAAGCATAGGCCGATAGTACCCGACAACATCAAACACTGACAGGTGTTTGACGATGACAAACAGGTGGAAAGGTTCCTCATGAGCGACGAGTTCGCTAACAAAATCATTAACGGGGAACACTGGGACGATGAAGATGAGGGCGCAGACATGCGCAGTGATGGCGACCCTTTCTAGAACCATATCGCGGGAAGGGATATAATACAATTGAAGAATAATATTATTCCAAAGGGGTTGGTGCCGCTAGAAAATTTGTTTGATGAAAATGATGTGGTTAAGAACCCCAAGATCACCGCAAGCATAGAAGATGTGGAAGACTACAACATCGGGACCGAGGCAAAGCCGAAGATGGTAAAATTATCAAAAACACTTAGTCCGGAGGTTAAGAAGGATTACATAAAACTCATGAAAGATTTATCGGATGTTTTTGCGTGGAGCTACGACGATCTAAAAGTGTATGACACAAAGGTGATCCAACACGTTATCCCTCTCAAGGAAGATCAAAAACCTTTCAAACAGAAGCTGAGATGGATAAACCCCCTGTTGTTGCCATTGATCGAGAAAGAGGTAAAGAAGTTTTTCAATCCCTAAATCATTGTTTCCATAAGATTCTCGAAGTGGGTAGCTAACTTAGTACATGTGAGAAAGAAAAGCGGTGAAATTAGACTGTGCGTAGACTTCCGAAATTTGAATAAGGTGTCTCTCAAAGACCACTACCCCCTTCAAAAAATAGACTACGTCTTGCAAAAGGTAGTGGGATATTAGAAGATGTCCATGTTAGATGGTTTCTCAAGATATAACCAAATCATGGTTCACCCGAACAACAGAGAGAAGACGACCTTCACCACTCCGTGGGGAACGTTCATGTACGCCAAAATGTCGTTCGGCCTTATGAACATTGGTGCCACTTTTCAGAGGAAAATGGACATCGCGTTTGTTGATGAGAAGGAAAAATTCATTGTAATTTACCTTGAAGAAATCACAGTGTATTCTACCTCCGACAAACAACACCTCGAGCACCTGAAGAGGGTTTTCCAAAAGTACAGAAAGTTCGGCATATCGCTGAATCCAAAGAAATCTCATTTCGCGATGGAAGAAGGCAAGTTGTTGGGGCACATCATTTCCAAAGAAGGTATTAAAATAGACTTCAGTAGGGTTGAGGGGATCTTGAAGATCGACATCCTGCGCAGTAAAAAGGAGGTACAATCTTTCCTGGGTAAGGTGAACTTTTTGAGGAGATTTATGCCAAACCTGGTGAAAAGCATAAAACATATAACTTGTATGCTCAGGAAGGGAAACGATATTAAATGGAACCCAAAAAACAAGAGGTCCTTCGAAGATATCAAAGTGGCTCTTACTAAATCCCCGGTGTTAGCCAGCCCGGACTTTACGAAGGATTTCCTCCTTTTTTCATTCACCTCATAACACACTATAGCCGGAGTACTATTGTAGAAGGACGAACAAGATTTTGAGAAACCCATAGCCTACTTCAGCTAGACGTTGCGCGACGCACCCCTAAAGTATGACATTATGGAAAAGCAGGCGTATGCCTTAGTAAAAGCTTTGAAGGAATTCGGGACATACATATTGCACTCCCATGTCATCACATGTGTACCCAACAGTTCAGTAAAGGAAATCCTAACTCAGCCTGATCGGAAAGGAAGGAGAGGAAAGTGGATAACATCTATGTTAGAATACAACCTTGAGACCAAGCCAACAAATATGATCAAGGGTCAGGGCCTCGCGAACTTGATGGCATCGTTGGACTGTGACGTTGTAGGTATGAACTTCATTGTCGATCTGTCGGAGTGTCCTCAAGAAAAAAAATCTGCGCAGATACCTCAGCGCTTCATTTATTTGTCGTGGTATGCAGACATCATATATATTTTAGAAAATCTCCAGGCCCCTCCATGCGTGATCAAGACTAAGGAGAGATTCCTCAAGCTTAAGGCGGTTAAGTTCTACGTTTTGGACAATTCAATGTATTGGAAAGATCCTAAAGGAATACTGTTAAGTTTTTTGCTGGAAGACGAGGCGAAATGGGCCATACAGGAGTTTCATAGAGGCGACTGTGGGGGGCACCAATATTGGAAGACCACCGCGAACAAGATCTTGAGGGTTGGTTATTATTGGATGACGTATATAAAGAGGTCTCCAGCTGCCACGAGTGCCAGATTTTCGACAGGAGAAGAAAGCTACAACCTCTGCCGTTAAAGCCAGTCTCAGTCGAAGCTCCTTTTATGCAGTGGAGCCTAGATTTCATAGGAGAGATAAACCCACCATCCTCTGTGCAACATAAATGGATTCTCACGGCCACCGATTATTTTACGAAGTGGATTGAGGAAGTCCCCACAAAGCAAGCCAATGACGTGGTCATCATACAGTTCCTGGAGACAAACATTTTGTCAAGTTTTGGGTGTCCTGTTAAGATCATAACAGATAATGCGGTCGCGTTCAAGTCTAAAAGGATGGAGAAGTTTTGTCAGGAATATAACATAACCTTGGGGAATTCCATGGCATATTATCCACAGGGAAATGGGTTAGCGAAATCCTTGAATAAGAGCCTGACGAGAATGATCAAAAAGTTCTTGCAAGACAACAAGAGAGCCTGGCATAAGAAGCTTATCTACGCACTATGGGCAGATTGAATTACCACCAAAAAGTCCATATCAACGTCACCTTTTTAGATCATTTACAACACAGACGCGATATTCCCTACTGTGCTGGGACCGCCCGTCAAGAAATTGTTGCAAGAGCAGGAGGCCAATCCAAATGATGCACAGAGGAGGATAAACCAACTGATTAACACGCAGTAGGCGAGGGAGCAAGTCTATAACCAATCTCAACTCCATCAGGAGAGGATAAACAAACCTTTTGACAAACATTCYAAGCAGGAAGATCTTCAGGTGGGAGATCTGGTGCTAATATGGGACGAAAGAAACGAAGATAAAGGAAAACAAGGAAAGTTCGATCACCTTTGGATGAGGTCGTACAAAATCGACGCGTACTGCGRAGACAATGCTTATTTCTTAAAAGGACTGGATGGAGAGTGTCTTGGTTGGGGGCCTGTAAACGACAGGTTCCTCAAATGCTACCAGATGAAATAAAGTCCATTTAAGTCATTTGTCATTGTAAATAGTTGTTTAAATTGCATCGAGTCAGTAGGTCAGCAGTGAATTGAAACCTGAAGTGAAGGCCCTAAGTTTATGCTGAAGTCTTAGAAGCTGTGTCATCGAGTCTAGTTTATTTTTTTCCGTCCGTCATTTATATTACTTGGTGTCTAGATGTCGAATAAAGCCCAATGGTCAGGCACCTGGTCTACTGTCTTTGCTACCTCATAGGGAGGATAACATCCCCGTAGGAGCCATTTGTTAGTGCCACCATTTTTATTTCCATTTAAAGTCAGTTTTGAGTCACGTAATGATCCATGCACCCGAAAATGTGAAGTTGGGTATGTAACACCGTGAGGCTGAAGTAAAAAAATGGTTGGTTGGCCCTTGGAAATGGGAATGGGTGTCAGAGTCGAAAACTGTATACGTGGTACAAGCATGTCTTTTCCCAGAAGGTTGAATCCCGTTAAGAATCCATTTTTTGCGTACCCCCGGTCGATTCAAGTGGTTAATAGAGGTCGCGTCAGCAAGTGCCATAGTTATTATCAATTCACCATGAAGGCCAAGGGAATGAAAAATCACAGCGTTTGTATTATACATGCACAACAAATCGTATCGCCTGCATTCCACACGCGGGGATTTGCCGTGAACAACCTCAAATTCGACTTGAAACATCTCGTCGCCATAAATTCATTGGTTTCCAGCATGTTTTCCTCTCTTGGTCGATTTTTTATAAATCTCAGATTCTCAGCGTGTCCTCCAGTCATAGAACCAGGCCTAAGCTCTTTTCGTAGTTTCCCTTTGCCAATTCAGTTGGTTCAGAACCACCCCCCGGTGCATTCATTCAAAACGTTGTGCGCAGAGTATACCTTGGTCGTGCCATGGCAGCTTCTCAGAGCACAGGGAAGGGTGCGTGGAGCGACAGAACTGTGAGGTCCAAACCTCAAAGAGATTGGAATTCTTTTGCACCCACGGTGACCTTTCCCAAAGATGTGGAAGAAACCATTCTTTCACCTACAGAAGAGACCAGATCAAGTCACGGAACAACCGAAACAAAGGGATTCATACAGGAGAGGGAGATGACAAGAGCCTCCTCCTCCAAACAACACCTGCCTCGGAGGAGGGGAAAGCCGAGAAAGAATGAGGAGGTCATGAAGGCTATAATTCCAGAAGGATCGCACATCAGATTGGCAGTTGGAGGACTACTCGGACGCGTCACCTAGCTAGAACCTGCCGGGAAACTGAGTCGGGAATGCAGGACCAGAACAAGGAAAGCTGATGCCGCGGGAAAGAATGAGGAAGCGCCATCTCAGTAGCTGAAGCAAGAAAATCTGGCTATTGTCGAGCTTTATCAAGAGAACAGGGAATTAAAGCGACAACTAGCGACAAAGACTGCGGAAGCATCTGCTGCACAGAGTCACAGAGGGAACGTGGTGTGGCTGAAAGGGCAGCCTAGAGAGGTGCATAATGTTATTGTCCAGCTGTGAGAGGTGCAAAGGTTGGCAGAAGAAAAGCACACGGAGCGTCCCAGAGAATGCAGAGCGACCAAACAGGAAAACTGCGTGGCTCTTGCCAGTGCACAAAAAGAGAAAGTTTAACGGACGACATTCTTCTTCACGACAGTTTTGNAGCATCTGCTGCACAGAGTCACAGAGGGAACGTGGTGTGGCTGAAAGGGCAGCCTAGAGAGGTGCATAATGTTATTGTCCAGCTGTGAGAGGTGCAAAGGTTGGCAGAAGAAAAGCACACGGAGCGTCCCAGAGAATGCAGAGCGACCAAACAGGAAAACTGTGTGGCTCTTGCCAGTGCACAAAAAGAGAAAGTTTAACGGACGACATTCTTCTTCACGACAGTTTTGAGTGATACGCGTCCTCTGAAGCATCTTACCATTTTGATAACGGTCACGAGAATCGAATAGCTATTTGTTGTGTGCATCTCTCCATCAAATAGGCGTGTAGCATAAGATGAAAGCAACATTGCAGACAACAAGTTTTGACAGACACCTGTTCGCCAGGATACCCGATCAAGAGATGCAGTGACACATTTTTCCCTACGTCAGATTCTAACTGACGATCAGGCCCCATGGAGAACCTGAAGGCAGTCGTAAGTAGACAGGTGTGATTGTTGCCTACTTTTGGATAGTGCCATGCGAAGAGTCTCTGACGCATGTGCATTGTGGAGTGGTTTTTCCTAGTTTAGGGTTAGCAGTTAGAAATCAGGGCGACCCAAGTGGCGCCCTCGCTTATATATTTCATCTTTTCGATGTAAGCGAGGTTGGTTGGCAATTTTGAGAAAACGACTTCTATTGTATGTAATCTGAGTTTTTGACGAAAATTTAATGAAAAGGTCCTGTGATTTGATGAAAAGATTCTAGTTGTGATAGTCAAATGTATTCTGTCTCTTATTTGCATATGTGTTTCCTATTACATTTTGTTTCATATCTCATACTGTCTATTTTGGAATGAATTTTCAAACCTGTGGATTCACTGTACAACGCCCCTTGTTCGCGCCACTTAGACAAAACATTTTCCTCTCAAGCTAACTATGAATTCATCCACAGAGGCGCTCTTGAGTTACTTTATGTGTTTTTTCTCCTGCCACACTTTACGATTTACACTGAAGGTTATTGCTCGCCTAGCCTTCTCCTCTCGAATCCATTCACTGAGTCATTTGTTCCGTCTCTTCCTCAGATCGACCCCATAGCCCAGTTTTACTTTTCTGCGCCAGTATAACCAGAAACCTTTTTACCATCGATGTTAAATCTAGCCACTATTTTCAGAGTCATATTCTGCGTGAAGACCACACCATTTTTGAGAGAGTCCTCTCCAGATCCGAAAGGCTAGTTCGAGTCTCAAAGTTGTTGAAAAAGTTACCTTCGTCGTCTGTTTATCAGCCAAATATATTTACAGAGTGCTAACATTCTGGCACCATTGTCGGTAACAAAGTTGAAAATATTTTCCCCAGGATAACGACAAACTTTGCAGTTTGACCCCTGAGGGTAACAGAGGGATAAACACCCATACCGGTTGAAACCTTTACCCTGGTGATTCCAGTCCAAACAAACAAGTAGCCCCAAGTAGCACTACTCAAGAAACCTGGCTCCAAAGACTTTTTACACCAGAGAGAATCCTGACCCAAACCCCTCTGATCCTATGTACAACCCCGAGAAGATTTTGCGTAAGGCTAGAGAGCAGGTGCCAGACCCATTTTATTTCCTGGACAGAAGTTTGTCCTTGCCCAAAGACGACGCGTAGAGCATTGACGACCTAGAGTTTGACGTACTTTTCGAGCAAACTTTGTTTAGGTTTAAGTCAGAAACCAGTTTAGACAAGACTGTTTTCGACCTGAAAAATTTCCAAGCTCTGGTGATAAATAATATCCCCCAAAACCCAAATCCCTCTAGGGCTATGGTTGTTAGATTCTCTCCCCTCATCCTGTCGGCTCAGTTACACGACTTGCCTCAGAATTATAGCCAAAGAATCAGACTCTATGACACTGAGGGAAATGTTTCTGCCGAGAAACACCTGGACTAGTTTAATGACTTCGTCGACCTGGAGGAGGTAGATTACGAGGATGCGAAAATGAGGATTTTTGTGCAAATCCTTTCGGGAGACGTAAGAAAGTGGTTTAAGTCCCTCCCGCCCATGAGCATTCAGGACTTCGCAACACCAAAGGTATTTCCTAAATAAATGGGGGGATAAGAAAAACCCTTTGCAGATGTTAACACAATACAATAACATGAAGAAAGCACCGAAAGAAACGATGCAGGAATTCTCGGCTCGCTTTTTGAAGGTATACAATTCCATCTCTGCTAAAGTAAAGCCCCCTCCCGGTGCAACGCAGTTGTGGTACGCAGATTCCTTCGACAATGACTTTGCTCTACTGTTGAGAGAAAGGAGATCGACGAGTCTGGATTCCATAATGAGTAACGTTGTCGAGGTTGAAGTAAACATGATGGGATTGAGAAAAATCAAACCGAAGTTCAATCAGGGTGACAAAAGACCCCAGAGGGACACATAACCATCGACGTCGCAGTCCTCAAACGACAAATTCAACATGATGATGAAGACCATGGAAACGTTGATGGAAAGAATGTTCGTGGGAAACAGGCCTGCTATGCGAGAAAAAAATGACCCATAACCCAGAAATCAGAATCTTCGGAGGGGTCATATTCCTCAAATCAACCAGCGAGACCCAGGTGACCAACAGAAGAGACCTCCTTTCCAGAACAACTACGCAGATGAGGATTTCGACCAGTCTTTCGATGACCAGATGCATTGTTGTGATGACAAAAACTCGCGCATGTTCTTGACAAAGAGCAAACACGATCGATATATGAGCCAAAATGAAGATTTCGCGTTGGAAACCGATGATGGTATGATACTCGAAAGAGATGATGCATCGTCTTGGGAGACGAAGGAATTCAAGAAAGGTTATCATAATGCTATCATGCAGTTCCAGAAGAAGTACAACCACCAGAGTAAAGATGTACTTGCCGAGCTGAAACAAACAGACTCCGCAAAGAAGCCTACAATGGACACACCTTCCACGAGCCGATCGAGACCAGACAATGCAACCAACGATGCAGCCGAGAAGGCGAAGTCGAAGGAGGAAGTCCCCAAAAAATCTTCGGAGACAGGCCGGGAGACGAGCGGAAAAGAGGTAGAAAAAACATGTCCCCCTTTCAATTTTGAACACGAAATGGCCAAAATCAAAATCCTCATCCCATTCAATGATCTTATTCAAAAGGGTGAGTATCGGGAATAAATCATAAAATGTTGAAAGCGGGAGGGACCCCCAATACTCTGAACGTTCGAGACGACCACCTCGCCATCTTGTTTGGCCCACGCGTCGAAGAGACAAGCGATGATGAAGATGTCCCCCATTTCTATGTCAGTCTGAAGATCCATGATCTGAACTTGCATAACGCCATGCTTTATTCTGGTGCATCACACAATCTCATGCCGAAGGTGGTCATGGACGCGTTGGGTTTAGAAGTCACTAGACCATACAAGGAATTTTTCTCCTTTTATTCGAGGAAAGTCAAATGTTTTGGCCTTATCAAAGACCTGGTTGTATCATTGGCTCATATGCCTACCAAGAACATGGTCATGGACATAGTCATCGCAGACATACCCTCGAAGTTCTACATGATGCTTTCGATATCATGGGCTACAAATTTGAAGGGAACATTGCAGATGGATATGAATTACGCCACTATCCTTGTTTTTGGCCATGACAGAAGGCTGTATAGAGAAGTGCTACTGAAATACATGGTAAGCAGCAAGACAGAGCCCCACAATCATCCTATATACGTCGTCGACACTGAAGTAGGTTCGTTTATATTCTACAATTATTTTAGCTTCGGAGAGAAGGGATCAACGACCATCATGACAGCTGAAGAGGAAACCGTGCAAGAAACAATAGAGGGCGTCGACCCAGAAGACCGCATGGAAAACGAGGTTTGGAACATGAGTTTTGAGAGTGCAGTCAGCCGAGAAGGAGATGGGGCTGGTATATGGGTGAGCCCCCCTAAAGCAAGCACAAAGTTGCGTTCATACAAGATCGCGTTTGAATGCACTAACAACATGGTCGAGCATGAAGCGTTAATATTGGGCTTACAAGTTTTGAAAGAACTAAGCCCGCAGAGGATAGCAGTGTGCGAAGATTCTGAGCTGATCATAAATTAGGTGAAGGGTGTGTATCAGACCAAACACCCCAGACTGCGCGCATACAAAAATCTAGCTTTGGACCTTCTCGAAGGATTTTCAGAGTATGACTTGACTTCTATCCCCAGAGAACAGAATTAGATCGCCGACGCGTTGGCAACCTCGGCCTCAGTTTTAAAGATTCCAATTCTTCCAGATAAAAGATATGAAATCGAGGTCAAGCACAGGCCGACAGTACCCGACAACATCAAACACTGGCATGTGTTTGACAATGACAAACAGGTGGAAAGGTTCCTCCTCATGAGCGACAAGTTCGCTAACAAAAACATTGATGGGGAATACTGCGACAATGAAGATGAGGGCGCAGACGTGCGCAATGACGACGACCCTTTCCAGAACCAGATCATGGGAAGGGATATAATACAACTGAAGAACAATATTATTCCAAAGGGGTTGGTGCCGCTAGAAAATCTGTTTGACGAAAATGATTTGGCTAAGAACCACAAGATCACCGCAAGCGCAGAAGACATGGAAGACTGCAACAACGGGACCGAGGCAGAGCCGAAGATAGTAAAATTATAAAAAACACTCAGTCTGGAGGTTAAATAGGATTACATACAACTCATGAAATATTTCCTGGATCTTTTTGCATGGAGCTACGATGATCTGAAAGTGTATGACACAAAGGTGATCCAAAACGTTATCCCTCTCAAGGAAGATCATAAACCTTTCAAACATAAGTTGAGACGGATAAACACCCTGTTGCTGTCGTTGATCGAGAAAGAGGTAAAGAAGCTTTTCGATGCCAAAATTATTGTTTCCTTAAGATTCTTGAAGTGGGTAGCTAACTTAGTACCTGTGAGAAAGAAAAGCAACGAAATTAGATTGTGCGTAGACTTTCGAAATTTGAATAAGGTGTCTCTCAATGACCACTACCCCCTTCGCAAAATGGACTACATCTTTCAAAAGGTAGTGGGATCTCAAAACATGTCCATGCTGGACGGTTTCTCAAGATATAACCAAATCATGGTTCACCCGGACGACAGAGAGAAGATGACCTTCAGCACTCCGTGGGGAACGTTCATGTACACCAAAATGTCGTTCGACCTGGTGAACGCTAGTGCCACTTTTTAGAGGGAAATGGACATCACATTTGCTGATGAGAAGGAAAAATTCATCGTAATTTACCTTGATGAAATCACAATGTATTCTACCTCCAGAAAACAACACCTCGAGCACCTGAAGAGGGTTTTCCAGAAGTGCAGAAAGTTCGGCATATTGTTGAATCCAAAGAAATCTAATTTTGCGGTGGAAGAAGGAAAGTTGTTGGGGCACATCATTTCCAAAGAAGGTATTAAAATAGACCTCAACAGGGTTGAAGGGATCTTGAAGATCGACACCCCGCGCAATAAAAAGGAGGTACAATCTTTCCTGGGTAAGGTGAACTTTTTGAGGAGATTTATCCCAAACCTAGCGAAAATCATAAAACATATAACTTGTATGCTCAGGAAGGGAAATAAGATTAAATGGAACCCAGAAGCTAAGAGGTCCTTCGAAGATATCAAAGTGGCTCTGACTAAATCCCCGGTGTTATCCAACCCGGACTTTACGAAGGATTTCCTCCTTTTTTCATTCGCCTCAGAACACACTATCATTGGAGTATTGTTGCAGAAGGACAAACAAGATTTCGAGAAACCCATAGCCTACTTCAGTCGGACGCTGTGCGATGCCCCCCTAAAGTATGACATTATGGAAAAGCAGGTGTATGCCTTACTAAAATCTTTGAAGGAATTCATGACATACATATTGCACTCCCATGTCATCGCCTGTGTACCCAACAATTCAGTAAAGGAGATCCTAACTCAGCCTGATCATGAAGGAAGAAGAGGAAAGTGGATAGCAATCATGTTAGAAGACGACCTTGAGATCAAGCCGACAAAGATGATCAAGGGTCAGGGCCTTGCGAAGTTGATGTCACAGTCAAACTGCGACATTGTAGGTATGAAATTCATTGTCGATTTGTCGAAGTATCCTCGAGAAGAAAAAGCTACGCAGATACCTCAGCGCTTCATTGATTTTTCGTGGTATGCAGACATCATATATGTTTTAGAAAATCTCCAGGCCCCTCCAGGCGTGAGCAAGACTAAGGCAAGATTCCTCAAGGTTAAGGCGGTTAAATTCTGTGTTTTGGACAATTCACTGTATTGGAAAGATCCCAGAGGAATACTGTTAAGTTGTTTGCTAGAAGACGAGGCAAAACGGGCCATACAGGAGTTTCACAGAGGCGACTGCGGGGGGGCACCCCTATTGGAAGACCATCGCGCACAATATTCTGAGGGATGGTTATTACTGGCCGACGATTTTCGCTGACATATATAAAGAGGTCTCCAGCTGCCACGAGTGCCAGATTTTCGACGAGAGAAGAAAGCTACAGCCTCTGTCGTTAAAGCCAATCTCAGTCGAAGCGCCTTTCATGCAGTGGGGCCTAGATTTCATAGGAGAGATAAACCCACCATCCTCCACGCAACATAAATGGATTCTCACGGCCACCGATTATTTTACGAAGTGGATTAAGGCAGTCCCCACAAAGCAATCCACCGACACGAGCATCATACAGTTCCTGGAGACAAACATTTTGTCAAGGTTCATGTGTCCTGTTAAGATCATAACAGATAATGCAGCCACGTTCAAGTCTAAAAGGATGGAGAAGTTCTGTCAGGATTATAACATAACCTTGGGGCATTCCACGACATATTATCTATAGGGAAATAGGTTAGTGCAATCCTCGAATAAGAGCCTGACCAGAATCATCAAAAGGCTCTTGGAGGACAACAAGAGAGCCTAGCATAAGAATCTTATCTACGCGTTGTGGGAAGATCGAATTACCACCAAAAAGTCCATATCAACGTCACCTTTTCAGATCATTTACGTCGCAGATGCGATCTTCCCTACTGCGCTGGGATCACACGTCAGGAAATTGTTGCAAGAGCAGAAGGCTGAGCCAAATGATGCGCATAGGAGGATAAACCAGYTGATTCACACGCAGCAGGCAAGGGAGCAAGTGTATAACTGATCTCAACTCCATCAAGAGAGGATAAATAAATATTTTGACAAACATTCCAAGCAGGAAGATCTTCAAGTGGGAGATCTGGTGCTGAGATGGGACGCGAGAAATGAAGATAAAGGAAAATATAGAAAGTTCGATCACCTTTGGACGGGCCCGTACAAAATCGGCGCGTACTGTAGAGATAATGCTTATTTCCTAAAAGGACTGGATGGAGAGTGTCTTGGTTGGGGGCCTGTAAACGACAGGTTCCTCAAAGGTTACCTGATGAAATAAATTTTGTTTAAGTCATTTGTCATTGTAAATAGTCATTTAAATTGCATCGAGTCAGTAGGTCAGCAGTGAATTGAAGCTCAAAGTGAAGGCCCTAAATTTTTGCTGAAGTCTTAGAAGCTGTGTCATCAAGTCTAGTTTGTTTTTTTCGTTCGTCGTTTATATTACTTAGTGTCTAGATGTCGAATAAAACCCAATGGTCAGGCACCTGGTCTACTGTTCTTTGCTACCTCAAAGGGAGGATAACATCCCCGTTGGAGCCAGTTGTTAGCGCCGCCAGTTGTTAGCGCCGCCATTAAAGTCGGTTTTGAGTCATGTAATGATCGATGCGGTCGAACATGTGAAGTCATGTACGTAACACCGTGAGGCTGAAGTCAACAAATGTCTGGTTGTCCCTTGGAAATGGGAAAGGGTGTCAGATTCAGAAACTGTATAAGTGGTACGAGCATGTCTTTTCCCAAAAGGTCGAATCCCATTAAGAATCTAGTTTCTACGTACCCCAGTCGAGTCAAGTGGTTAATATAGGTCGCGTCGGCAAGTGCCACAGTTATTATTAGTTCACCATGAAGGCCGAGGGAATGAAAAATCATAGTGTTCGTATTATACATGCACAACAAACCGTATCGCCTGCATTCCACACGTGGGGATTTGCCATGAATAGCCTGAAATTCAACTTGAAACATCTCGTCGACATAAATTCATAGGTTTCCAGCATGTTTTCCTCTCTTGGTCGATTCGTTATAAATATCAGATGCTCAACGTGTCCTCCAGTCATAGAACCAAGCCTAAGCTCTCTTTGCAGTTTCCCTTTGCCAATTCAGTTGGTTCAGAACCGCCCCCTGGTGCATTCGTTCAAAACGTTGCGTGCAGAGTTTACCTTGGTCGCGCCATGGCGACTTCTCAGAGCACAGGGAAGGGCGCGCGGAGTGGTAGAAATGYGAGGTCCAAACCTCAAAGATATTGGAATTATTTTGCACCCGCGGCGACCATTCCCAAAGACGTGGAAGAAACCATTCTTTCACCTACAAAAGAGACCAGATCAAGTTGCGGAACAGCCGAAATAGAGGGATTCATACAGGAGAGGGAGACGGCAAGAGCCTCCTCCTCCAAATAGTAGTTGGAGGACTACTCAGACACGTCACCCAGCTAGAACAGGGGCATGCCGAGAAAGAACAAGGAGGTGATGAAGGCTATAATTCTAGAAGGACCACACATCGGATTGGCAGTTGGAGGACTACTCAGACACGTCACCCAACTAGAACTTGCCGAGAAACCGAGCCGGGAATGCAGGATCAGAACAAGGAAATTTGACCACGCAGGAATGAATGAGGAAGCGCCATATCAACACCGGAAGAAAGAAAAGATGGTTATTGCCGAGCTTTATCAGGAGAACAGGGAATTAAAGCGACAGCTAGTGACAAAGACCGTGGAAGCATCTGCTGCACAGACTCGCGGAGGTAACGTGGCATGGTTGAAAGGGTAGCTTAGAGAGGCACAGAACGTTATTGTCCAGCTGTGAGAGGCGCAAAGGCTGGCAGAAGAAAAGCACACAGAGCGTCCCAGAGAATGTGGAGCGACCGAAAAGGAAATCTGCATGGCTCTTGCTAGTGCACAAAAAGAGAAAGTTTAACGGGCGGCATTCTTCTTCACAAAATTTTTGAGTGATATGCGTCCTCTGAAGCATTATACCATTTTGATAATGGTCACGAGAATCGAACAGTTGTTTGTTGCGCGCAGCTCTCCAGCAAATAGGCACGTAACAGAAGACAAAACCAACATTGCAGACAACAAGTTTTGACAGATGCCTGTTCGCCAGGATACCTGATCAAGAGATGCAGCGACACATTTTTCCCTACATTGGATTTTGATCGATGATTAGGCCCCGTGGCGAACCTGAAGGCAGTCGTTAGTAGACATGTGTGATTGTTGCCTACTTTTGGATAGTGCCATGCGAAGAGTCTCTAACGCATGTGGCACGGTTTTTCCTAGTTTAGGGTTAGCAGTTTGAAAGCAGGGCGGCCCAAGCAATGCCCTCACTTATATATTTCATATTTTCAATGTAAGAGAGGTTGGTTGGCAATTTTGAGAAAACGACTGCTATTGTATGTAATCTGAGTTTTTGACCGAAATTTAATAAAAAGGTCATGTGATTTGATGAAAATATTCTAGTTGTGATAGTCGGATGTATTGTGTCTCTTCTTTGCGTATGTGTTTCATGTTACCTTTTATTTCATATCTCATATTGTTTATTTCAAAATGAATTTTTGAACCTGTGGATTCGTTGTACAACACCCCTTGTTCGCGCCACTTAGACAAAACTTTTTCCTCTCAAGCTAAATCTGAATTCATCCACAGCGACGCTCTTGAGTAACTTTCTGTATTTTTTCTCCCACCACACTTTACGATTTACACTGAAGGTTGTTTCTCGCCTAGCCTTGTCCTCTTGAATCCAATCACTGATTCATTTGTTCCATCTCTTCCTCAGATCGACCCCATAGCCCAGTTTTACTTTTCTGCACCAATATAACCAGAAACCTTTTTACCATTGGTGTTAAATCTAGCCATTGTTTTTAGAGTCATATTCTGCGCGGAGACCACGCCATTTCTGAGAGAGCCCTCTCCAGATCCGAAAGGCTAGTTTCAGGTATCAAAGTTAGTTGAAAAAGTTACCTTCGTCGTTTGTTTATCAGCCAAATAGATTTACGGAGTGCTAACATGGGGAAATTGGCTCCTTGAAGGGATACTTTCCTTGAAGATCTTCTAAGCTATTATGGAAAAAACAAAAAGAATTAATCTAATTTTATTCTAAAGCTAAACTATCCCAACTGGGGTACATAAGTACTTCATAATATCCTAGTTAGGAGCAAGGAAGATAACTAATATTGAATATGATATAAAGATGAGCTATCAGTTTATGGAAATAGTTCCTACAACATGATGACTATTGAAACACATACACATCAACTTTAATTCAATAATTAGTTACTGACCAGAGAACAAATATGTATACCCACACTCAAATATAGATAAACAACATAAATTTAACACGAGATAAAGATAAGCTGATAGACTAAGGAAATAGTTTTCATATTTGGGAAACAATTAAAACAAATACATATCAATGATTCACTTAGTAAATAGTTGCAAAGAAATTATACACATGTATACTCATATCTCAATCTATTATCATTCTCATCAAATTAATTTAAGAAGCGATAGAAAACATAATGATTCATTCAATAAACAAATCTGAGAGATAGATGTGATGGACAAAAAAAATTTGTATTTCTATGTATGAATAATAGTACCAAACACAAAAATACCATCAAAAATTGCCAACACTGGTCTTCAAATTCACAAAAATAGGTATGGCAATAGTGCACTGAACCTTCTCTAAATTTTCCAACCTCGAGTTCATTTAAAAAATAACAATAAATATAAAATAAGATCCTAACATTTAGAACCGTCTTCTTCTTTTTTTACAACATATTAACACAAATATCGATCATGTTTGATAATTGATATCAAATAAGAATAATTTAATCGCTGGCAGCAACCACTTGATCGACTTTTTCCATTTGTTTTTGCATATAGCCTTGCCAAAGGGTGAAATTCTTCGACATTCGTGAAATCAATGGAAGTTGAGGAATATTCTCATTCAACTTACGTCGGTAAATCCACTTAACAATCTCTTCACATCCTAATTTAAATTTTGATAAGAAATTATCAGTTCCTTTGGAACATTCTGCTGGTCAGGTGAGAAATTGTTTGACGTTGTCCACATTCAAGAAGATTAATTTAATGATCCCATATGCTCTTGAATCTACCTGTTATTGTAGATCTAAGAGATAATCCGATAAGGGTACTAATCTACCAAGAAATTGCACATGTGGCATCTCGTAATCTTCAATGATATCCAATATTAAATCCCACAAGTCTCAGCAACTCTTGCTCGTTTCCTTGATTAAACCCTGTGTAAACAAACAGTGAACCTACTAGGAGCCAAGTGAAGCTTGTATTTGAATTTTTTCCTTCTCAAAAATCTTGGATTAGCCTAGAGGAAAATTGCTTCATTGTGCTTCCCATATCTTTAAACTATCAAATGAAACTTAAGCCTCCTTTTGTTTCTCAAATTGTACTTGAGACTCTATAGAAAAATGAAGTACATGTTCATGATGTTGCTTGACATCATACAACTTTGAATATAATAATTTATGAAAATATGTCAATTTGATGTTTAATTCCATTGCTTCTTTCCTTAGAATTTCTAAATTGTCAATCTTAATTTTAAATTCATTTAGTTGTGCTACCAACACATTTACTTGTTTTTCATGGTTTTTGCTCATTTCTTCTTTTTAATCATGGATAAAAGCTAATCAACTATCACATTCATACCTGATTTCATTGATGTTGGTACTTAGTTGTGCAACAATATCCAAAGCTATTTCCTTTTCTTCTGTAACGTCTTTTAGATGTAATTCATGCTCATGTGACTTTAACCGCTCTTATAGTTCTTCCACTTTCTTTTTTTCTTTCTTTAACTAAGTAGATAGTCTATTCGCGGACCATTTGTTTGCACAAGCAAATGCTCCTAGGGAATCAACAACTTCCTCTGCAAATTCTTCATCATTTAAGTGTGTATCATTCCAAAGTTGGGTTACTTCTTGTGTAGTTTCCTATGGTGTGTGTTTTTCCTCTTTTTGGTCTTTCTCTTCACTATAGTTCTAGTCTTATCATCAAAAGAATAATTGTCTAAGGACAAAACATTATATTGGATAGGCTGGAGGCTGTCAATATCGAAAGAGGTTGTAACCATTCTCCTTGGAACAATATTTATGGGGTTAGTATCAATAGGAGGTGTAGTTATGATTCCACAGTTGGGTTACTTCTTGTGTAGTTTCCTATGGTGTGTTTTTTTCCTCTTTTTGGTCTTTCTCTTCACTGTAGTTCTACTTTTATCATCAAAAGAATAATTGTCCAAGGAAAAAATATTATATTGGATAGGTTGGAGGCTGTCAATATCGAAAGAGGTTGTAACCATTCTCCTTGGAACAATATTTATGGGGTTAGTATCAATAGGAGGTGTAATAGGAATAAATGTTGTTTAAGAATGTTCCATACCTATGCTGGTGTCAAACTCTACATTCAATTTAGGAGTTTTAATAAGAGCCTGGATTGTTGTTTTGCTCAAGTCATGTTCTTTTGTTGCAGTCCTTTGTTGATCCTGTCTATCTACCTATGAATCTGGTGTTGAAGTGTTGTGATCATGTTCAACTTCAGATTTGGATGATTCCTCCTGATCTTCATCAACCTCTATTTATTCAATACCCTGTTTTTTGTTCTTTTATTTTAGAAAATCCTTTTTCCTTTTAAACTGTCAATTAATGAAGTTTGAGAATTTAGAATTGTCTCTTATTTGATCAATTCTCTAAATGACCTCATGATAATTTCTAGCTCTTTGAAAAATAATATCAAATGGGTCATCCTCATGAATATATGCTTTAACATTCTTGACTGAGCTGCAATGTTGTTTGACAACTTGTGTTAGATCATGCTTCTTAAAATTTCCATGAGCTAATCAAATGCTTTCCATTTGTTCCACCTCTTTTAGAGCATTCTTTGAATTCAACAAAGAGAAAATACCTAGTGTGATAGGAAAATAAGGCCATTGCTTTTTATGGGCTTTTGATAAGGATGCAACAATGCCAATAGTGAACGATGTTTTTTTTTAAGCGAAATTCCGTCAATTTGGCTAAATTTTAAATTTTTGAAAGTAAATTTGGCTAAATTTCTTCATATTTTCATTAAAAAAAAATAAAAATTATAGCCTAATTTATGATAATAATTCTCCATATATTTATACTTTTCGCCTAGAAATAAAGAAAAAAATCATGAATATATAATTGGCTTCCTTATAAATCTGAGGGAATATTTGCTACATCTAAAGTTTTAGGTAGCTATTGATACTCTTGGGAATACTGTGAACTTATATTTGAAATCATATAAGTATTTGTACGAGACAGTAGTTTTTAATACTTGACTTTTTTGGTTCACTTATTTTAACATGTATATGGTATACCCCCATGGTATACCATGTTGTATATAATGTTTTCATATTGGATTTTTTTAGCAAGTTGAAGAAAATGTTTTATGTATTTCTAATGGTAGTTTCCAATGCCATTCTTTTTGGTTGTAAGTTATCTATAATTTCTATGAAAGGTTGATTTTGCTTTGGATGCTTTAATATGGGATTTATTATTATTATTTGTGAGTGATGCACAAGTGATACTCGTGTATTGGTGTTTTTGCCTAATTTTCAAGGTAGTAACAAAATATTAATGGGTTATCGTCTAAGATAAATGATAAGTTCTATTTTATAAATATGATTTGATCGCCAAATAGTTTGATCAATTATAGCATATATGATTTGAAAAAAAAACATTAACAATGATAGTTTGGTAAGTAATTTCCCTAAGAGCCAATGTATCAAAGACATATCTGGGTAGTAGGTGTGGAGGTCCTTCGCACCTATATATTCTTATGTAGGAAAGTTATTCATTGACAAACCATCTCCAATCTCTTTAATGACATCAATGGATTCCTCGGTAAACCTAGGAGTTGGTTGATTCTTTAAGGAAAAGTACAAAGGGATCATGAAAAATTACAGATATCATAAAATAATTTCTTACAATTAGTAGCCCACAATTTGGAACAATAAATATGGACAGGTTCTTCAACAGAGGACCAATTCCAAGCTAACAAAGGAAAAAGGTTTAACGACACACACAACATCAATTAGATAGACAAACATGAAAAACCTCGGGCAGTACCCTAGTGGTGCTTTCTGAGACTTTTCAACCTTTGATTTAATATTAGCAGACAAGATATGTGCCCAATTAAAAACTTTTTCCTTGAGAATTTGATGAATAAGGGGTACCCATCTTAATTTAAACTTAGTAGCATCATTTTCCCCATACAAACGACAAATCATGATAGCTATGAGTTTTTGGGGTTTCTTCTACCTCGACACAGTGCATATTTTATCCCCCACAACTTTGAAAGCATTTGGGTCATACCATCAGTTTCTAATTAAATCATCCATACGAATTTCTTCACTATCCCCCTGTTTTTGAATAAATTTCTTAATGAAATTATCATCAGGAGAAAGTGTGGGCATATCTAGTTTATACATATGGGTGATATCATCTCGTCTAAAAGAACCGACAATTTGACATGAGGAATTGACAACTCTGCATGTAGTAAAATCAGTGTGAGAGATAACCCAACGTACCATGTCATAATAAGGGAGTATTGTTGGTCTGGATGCAACCTTGTGAAGACTGGACTTCTTGATATCGACGAGGTCATCAACATCAAATTCATACTCTTTCGTGAAGTCATCATCTTGTATAAACTTGTATATTGTTGGAACATGTAGTTCCATTGTAAACATCACCTTGTCTAATGAGTGGGTCGACCATGTCTTTGGGTTGATGATCGACTAAAATGGTGATTGACCATGTCCACTTAACGATCCTGGATCCACATTTTATGGAAAGGTGCAACTACCTTCACCTAAGTTTGTTGGTTTTGGTCCATGAACGAAACCCATGTATAGATGATCCTTGTGATTGGTTTATCTTCATCTCATATTTCATATCATATCATGAGATATGCTCTTGCTCATTGAGTGACTCGTGCTTCAGTGTTGCGATGTCTTTCGACACCAGCGCTGCCTCTCGGATTTAATCCCTTCTCTGTTTAATCATTGTGTCAACATGGTATTAGAGCTATTGGTTATTTGATCTCACGATCGCAGAAGAAGACCCGGATGTAAATGAGACAATGGCGAAGCCATTTTTGAATTTATTCTCTTCGAGTAAAGAACTGTCAATTGTTTGATATGGGTTATCGATCATTTTCAAATTCTCCCAGATGGATTGACTAAGATTGATATCGACGAAGTTCTTGTCATGATTTCCCTGTTGGAGATGGCTAGGGTTTCTTGAGTTCCGTCGCCTGGTGGTTAAAGGTTCTCATCATCAACTTTGTTTGTTTGGACATTGAGATTGCTCAACCTCAATGCCCTAGCTCGACCTCTCATCGATCCACATATCCTCTTGTTCTTGGACGGATCTGAACCCTTGACTGGAGTGAGATCCAACTTATGTATTCACGTTTTACTTGACTGGGGTTTCCTGTACAGTGATCAATCAAACATCGATCCATGGAATAAAATCTTATTCTCCATCTCGACTTGTATGATAGCAGCTTGGTCAACTCGATTGGAGGCCCGTCGAACCAATTGGCGCGAGCTTCTTGCTTCCTATGACTCGACTCATGGCTTTGGTGATCAACGGCTAGACCCGACTGAAATTACATTGATCGACTCGACTAGTGAGCACTCCCTTTGGAGTTTGACTCGACTTGGATTATAGTAGCGATAGCATGGTCGAAACCCATCTTCCCTTTGCTGCTGGACTCAATGTGTGTTGAAGCTACCTTGTGTCGCTGACTGGAATAGATCTGACCTTAGTCCTGTGGATGCTCTAGCCTTTGTGTCGACTACTCGGCCTCTCATCGCAATGCATTGAATCGACTAGACATATTTCCTTCAATAGAACTGAAGAAGGGACGTCAACTGGTATCACTGCTGATGTGTAATATTCCCAAGCAAGATTGCGAGGGATATTGGTTTAAGATTGTTTGTTTGTTTGTCAAATATTTTTCAGGTTATCCTTCAATCTTGCGCATGGAGTTGATTTAGAGGTTTTCACAGCATATAATGATGGAAATGGAACAATAAGAGTAATAACGAGATACAAACAGAATGCACAGGAAGATAGCCACAAACTTCAAATCTGATCTTTATTTAGTAAATATGCTACCCTCCATACAAGAGATACACAGATCTGGCAGAAATATGAGAGATACAAGTGTTGTGACTGAATATTTCTCCACATATACTGCAAGAAAGAGTAATGAGTCCTCCTAGACTCCCCAATGGCTGCATACAAGAAGACAAGAGCAATTCCTTTAGATATGGTATTGATCCTGGTTGAGTTGCGCTATTCTTGACAGTAGAAAACCTCAAGAATTCGGCCTCTTCAGATCTGGCGTCCAATCTCTTGTATAATGATGTAGATGTATAGATCTTTGGTTCCCAAGCACAAATGATGAGTTTCTTAGCTGTATTGAGAGATGTGATCCCTCCAACTCAATGGCTCAACTATTGGCACTACGCCCTCCTTTAGAATTTTTCCCAATGCAAGAATAAATCCATATGAAGCTAAAGGCTCCCAAACACTGATTAGAAAAGGTGTTAGGGTGTTGGAAAACCCTTAGAAAATGATCTTGGCTTTAGATCTAACACTCCTTGGCCAAATCGAATTGCTTCCTCTTTTATAGTGCGCTCCCTTACAGAAAACCCCCACAAAGTTGTGCCTTACCTTCCAATAAATCTCTGGAACTGATCTAAATGAGATAGAATGACGAGGGAGGAATCTTTCACCTCCTTGGCCAAGATTGGACCAGGAACAGAGGGATCTTTCACCTCCTTTCTGATCTCTAGGGTTTATTCAATCAAAACCCTCAAAACCCCTGAGTACCATGGACTTTCTAGCTAAGAAGCCAAACATCAAAATATCAATCCACATCATGAGAGAATAGAAGCCCCTATCTCTCTTTTATACCCCTTTTTACCTTTTCCCTCCAAGTGACTTTTAATTCACTTTTCATGTTTCTTCATAAAATCACTTTATTAATTTAATTAACCTTTTTCCTCTAAAAAGTGATTAATTTTCCCTTATGGCTTCTCCAGCCACTGAAAGTCATTTTTCATCATCTTATCCTTTAGAGCTATTAGACTAAGGTGTTCCTTCAAATATTATGCCCAAAATGATTAGAATATGCTCAATAATAACCTTGTTTTACAAAAATCATCGGAATGCAACGAAACCAAAGACAAGTTGTGCGGAAATGATCCCGATGATGAATAATGGTAAATGAATTAAGTTGGGCCCCACAAAACTCCTCCAAACCCTTCGATCTCTCTGATGTCATAGTCTCACCCATTTGACCCGGTTGACTCCAACCTCCTGAAGTGAATCTCACTGCATAATAAGGGAATCCAAAAATGGGAACATTACAGTCCTCCCTTCTCAAATATTGTTTGTCTTCAAGCAACTCCATCAAACTCTGACACTCTGCCAATTAGATCCAACTGAACCTGAACATGATACCTGGGTTCCAAACCAACCTAGAAGATATGAAGCATCCCCCTCTCAGCATATTGTCCGGTGATGAACTAACATAAAAGGTCTCCTTATAAATGCCACTGATGTGTAGAGAAACATGGTACTGCAAAAACTCGGTCAACCCCTCCACAAGTCGCTTTACTAGGGAGCCCATCTCATGCACCTCACGAAAGAACTCCTAAAAGTAACACTCAGCCTCCACAAAAAATGATTTTGACCTCTATGACCATACCAAACCAAACATGGCCTCCTCCGAATTAATGAGTTGCCACCAAAGTGAAGTGCTACAAGTCCTCAACGAATCACCAAAAAGTGACATGCTCCCCTCAAAACTGAAGCTCAATGGAAAATCATAATGATTCCCCCCTGCAAGGATCCACTCGCCTCCATCAGTCAATGAAATTCCTAGCCCTACAATCCCAGGGTCCCACGCTAATATATGAAAGGGACCATCACGTTGACGTTGCACCACTCTGATCATGACTGTCTGCCCAATGTACACATATTGGTTCCCCCACACTTGGATCCTCATGCTAAAATACCTGTAAGGACTGGTCCTGCTATCAAGAAGTCGTTACCTATAAAGGTATCCCTTTGGAACCAAAGTCTGCAAATCCATCACCATACTCAATCCCGAGTATCAAAAGGGAGAACCTATCTCGCTATATAGAATGAATCCCAACAAGCCCTCTCATGAAAATACAAGAGTGAAGTAGGTCGCTCGCTAATGCAGCCCGAACCATCAAAAGGTTAAGCAAACTATCAACCAAATGGATCCCTGAATTCCATGGCCAATTTAGAAGTCCACCACTTCCAATCCCCACTAATTGTTGTTGTACCATATTGATAACTGTCAGAATCCATCTAGGCCAATCTATTATACCCTTGATGCAACCAACTGATGAAAACCAGATATTGTGAATGAACCCTATGCCTACTAATCTGTCCTCATACTACCAACCTGCACAGAGAAATCTTTCATCCTCACTCATGATAATGTATGCAGACAAATCCTTGAGTTTAGACACCATGTTGAAGAATAGCCCTATCTCATGTGGTGTCTTGAACTCACACAAATCCACTGGGTGCCATGCCCAATATGTATCATATGTCGCCCTCATGATCATCTCCATGAAGGTGGAATTAGGAGCTAAATGTGGGCCATCTCTATAGTAGGTCTTGTCATCCCTCAATATGTCTATGTCACCCTGCACGTTGTCCACCTGTCTTGACTGGAGAATCTATGTCATATCTATAATGGTCCATGGCTCACCCAGATGCCTCACACCATCCTCCTATGCTCGATGGTACCTAATGAGGGCCTTAATGGACAGTAGCATAAACCTCCACGATGGTATACCCAACTCGATCATCGTATCACTCAATCCATGAGTGTCAACTGGATCCAGACCCTAAATGGAGGTGTCCTCATCACTAGTGTCATCTAATCCTGGACCCCATATAGATATGTACTCATCTGAATTCTCCCTGGCTCTAGAATCCGCATGTGTATGCTCAACTGCCTCAAGGATTTCCAGGAATGGTAACTCCCGTGACACATGAACACCCTCAATCACCTCTGGGTCATGCCTCTCCATAATCATCTCCAATCCTGAGCACCCTCACTCTCCTCCATCATCTGGTGTTGCTCCATCAAACTCTCCATGTCACCAACATCCTCTACTGGAATAGCTAAAGCATATGACTGACTCTCTAGTGACACTTTATTTGTTGGGTCAAATCCTTGACTAATCTACTCTTCTTGTTGTTCCCACTTGCATGGTAGACTAATTATGTGTTTTGGGGATCAACGTGATGGGTTACAACCTCCTTATACTCCCAAGGTATCTTGTTGTTTGGTTATTTATCTTTTTGTTATGGTTATGACAACTGAACTCATTGAAACATTTTGTGAAACAGATTGCATATTGGGCCCGTTCTTAGGTCTGCATGTGGTTTATTGTATGCAGAAATTGTTTGTGATAGAAATGACAAATAACATCAATATAGACAATAGATACAACACAAGGAAGCCACAACTCAGATCTTCATTTATTCAATAGCAATAATAGCTAACCTCCTTACAATGTAGAACATATTTGAAATACATACAACTGGATAAAAGGAGTGGTTGGAAATGCCTCCAATACAAGATAGAAGTCAGAGATAATGAACCAAAGAACCCTCCAAGAGATGCATACAAGCATCTCAAAGATCAAGTATTTCCTTGTTGCAATATGGCACCACTTTCTGGCCCATCTGCACCCTCACTAGCTGTAGGAAACCATGCAGAATTCGCCCTCTTCAAAAATGGCCTCAAACCCCTTGCAAAATGATGCCAAACGGTGTAGAATGAGTAGGCTAGAAGATATGATGAGTTACCCCAACTGTAGAGACCAAATCTGCTCCCAAAATAGTGTCTCCCTAACCCCTAGTGTGCTCCTTAATAGGAAATCCGCCCAACTCTCCAAATGAATTGAGTATGAATTGAATCTCTTGGGAAATGCCAAGGAAGAGTCACCCTTGATGTGCCCAACAACTCTACGATGAGATATCTCTCAAATCTCTCACAAAAAAGCCAAATCAAACCTCTTCTCCCCAAGCAATGCGCCCTCCCTTGCAGAAAACCCTCATTGGTGCACCCCCTTGTCAAAATGGATGGCAGAAGTAGATATGAACTGATGTAGAATGGAGAGGATGGAATCTTTCACCTCCTTGGCCAAGCTTGGACCAGGAACAAAGGGATCTTTCACCTCCTTGCTGATCTCTAGGGTTTATCCAGTCAAAACCCTCAAAACCCCCAAGTACCATGGGCTTTCTGCTAAGAAGCGAGACATCAAAATATCAATCAACATCATGAGAGAATAGAATCCCCTACCTCTCTTTTATAGCCCTTTTTATCTTTTCCCTCCAAGTGACTTTTAATTCACTTTTAATGTTTCTTCATAAAATCACTTTATTAATTTAATTAACCTTTTTCCTCTAAAAAGTGATTAATTTTCCCTTATGGCTTCTCTAGCCACTGAAAGTCACTTTTCATCATCTTATCCTTTAGATATTGTCCTCTCGATTCCAATGAGCTATTACACTAAGGTGTTCCTTCAAATATTATTCCCAAAATGACATCCTTAGTGAATTTAATTAGAATATGCTCAATAATAACCCCGTTTTATGGAAATCGTTGAAATGCAACGGAACCAAACACAAGTTGTGTGGAAATGATCCTAATGATGAATAAAGGTAAACGAACTAAGTTGGGCCCCACAAAACTCATCCAAACCCTTTGATGTCTCTGATGTTATAGTCGCACCCCTCTAACCTGGTTGACTCCAACCTCCTGAAGTGAATCTCACTACATAATAAGGGAATCCAAAAATGGGAACATTACATGATGCGAGGATCAATTCCTGGAATGCATGCATGAGCGAACATGTCTTATTTACTGAATAAGAGGTCGATCTCCTATTTCAGATACATCGATGACTAGTAAGTCAAATTTCCTTGTAGATTTTGTGTCTTGAATCTTGCCCTCCATTGACAATGGGCATACTGGATGAAGATGAATTTCAAGTGCTTCAGAAATTGTAGGAGATTCGTTTGAAGAAGGCTATCGCCTTGGAAGAATATCACAGCTGACTTCATGCAGAAGTCACCACCTTGCAAAATGTCATTGCACAGTTGCAGACTAAGAATCAACAACTAAGCAGTGAACTAGAGACAACCCACACCCAACTGGAATATGAGGCTGCCCTCTTTCAAACCAACCTTCTGCAGCGTTTTGATGAAAATTCTAGGAAACTTGTTCACCTAGAACATACCATGGAAACCATTTTTCAAGATTTGGTGGATGAATTTGGCAATAAAACCGATCTTGTTGATGACCTCGTGAAGGAGGTGAAAACCCTTTCTCTTGAAAATGTTTCCTTGAAGATAGAAAATGCAGGATTGAAAGATCAGTTGAAATATGCAGAAGACCTGTTCTAGACTATTATGACTGAGCACTCTAGAAGGGTTGTTTCCATAGGGAACATTGTTGCTAGATTTTTTCAGACTCTTACAGATCATTTTGAAGAAAAGTATGGCCTTCTTGAAGACTTGGAGGAAGAATTGAAATCCCTTCCTCATACAACAATGAGCACAGATGTCATTCAGCTAATGGAAACTAATACCCAACTAACTTGTGAGGTTGCCCACTTGCAGGCCTTCGTTGATGAACTTTGTGAAGAATTTGCTCCTCTTCAAGAAGGTAGCAATCGATTGTTTGACGAGTATCAAACATTGAAGGAAGAATATGATTTTGTATTGTTGCAGCTGACTTAGAAGGATGAGACTCTTTAGAGCTTGCAGACTACTGAACAAAATATTGAGATGACTGTTGAGAAGAAGATTGTTGTTGTTGAGTTGTCAAATTCACTTGTTTCTTCTTCCACCATTGTTTCTAGTCCAGTTGTTTATGAGAATAATGTTGATGTTGTTGAGCTGCCAAGCTCACCCATTTCTTCTCCACCCACTTTTGTTGTTTGTAATCCAGATGTTGTTAATTTGTGTTTTAAAACTAATTATTGAGTTGTTTCTCTGAGATTTAAAAAACACACTACAGGTATAGGGTCTTGACTACTCAACAAGATGGGATATACTGGAGGAGGACTTGGGAAGAATGGACAGGGTATTAATGCTCCTATTGTGCCTGCGATGCTGCCACCAAGAATAGGTCTTGGATATGATGTTGTTGTTGCCTCCTTGCCTACACTTCCCCTTGATACAAACAAGGAAGTTTTGTTCATTGCAGGTGGAGTTCAGATTGATTTGCTAGCAAAGCAATCTCCTGAACCGATTGATGAAGTGGTTGTTCCTAACATGCCAATTTCTAAGAATCTTGTTGCAGATGATGATGTTGTTGATATACCTGGTTGTTCTACTCCTTAGAGTACATTAGACCTTGAGCCTATATCTCTTGATCAACCAACACAGACCTTTGTGCCTTATCGTCATCCTTTCCAATGCAGACATGAAAATCATGATTTCATATCTTTGCAGAAGAGATGTGAAAGATAGAATCATGGACCCATTCTAACTACCAGGATAGATTGTGGTTGGATTGATGAGTGGTCATGAGCGCATCTAACCAAATGTTTGAGGAGTTCATATTGTTGTGTTTCATCGGTTGTACATTCATCCAATGCTCCTTTTCGTTATTGATACTTTGCAGTGGTCAACCACAGGATCGACCTGACTTGATAGTCGACTAACACTCGACTGGGATATTAGTCGATAGAGAATCGACCTAACTTGGCAGTCCCCTGGATATGTTTTTGACTGCGTTTTGACTAGCCATTATCCATCGACTAATGTTTTCGATGACGATCTATTGATGATGCTTTGATCTCTCGATTGTGTTTAAGGGGGGGAATACTTGAAGTTGTTGATGTGTAAACCCAACTGATGTACTTGGATTTGTTGAGACCGATCGAACCACGTTCGACTCTATTGTTGGGGTTATACTTCTACTTGTTGTACTTGATGCAGAGTATGTTGAATTGACAGACACTGATTATATTGGTGCATTCTTTTCTAGTCGACTAGATGGTGTTGTCTTGTTGTCTAGTCGCTTGATCGACTAGGACCATGTTTGGACATCAGATTTTGCAACCAGTTTGCAAAGGATGATTTCTCTTTGGCCTTGATCCATGTTGATGGTTATCAAACTTCCTCAGGAGTGTTGTTGTACCGTCTTGTGATCAGCTTTTAAAGTTCGAACAAATTCATGGGGGAAGGTTGCAAAATTTGTTTTCCTCCAAGCTGAGTTTACGGGGGGGTGTTGGAACATGCGGTTCCATCGTAAACCTCACCTTGTCAGATGAGTGGGTCGACCATGTATTTGGGTCGACGACCAATTAAAATGGTGGTTGACCATGTCCACTTAAGGATCCTCAATCCATGTTTTATAGACAGATGCAACCGCCTTCACCCGAGTTTGTATGTTTTGGTCCATGACCGAAACCCATTTATAGACGATCCTTTTGATCGGTCTATCATCATCTCAGATCTTAGATGATCTCGAGATATTTTTTCTCGCTCATTGAGTGACTCATGATTCAATGTTGCAGTATCTTTCAACACCATTGTTGCCTCTTAGATTCTTTCCCCTCTACGTTTAATCCTTGTTCCAACATATATTTCGCTCCATTCCCAGCTATGAGCTTCTCCTGTTTTGTAGGAGGTGTCCGAGAAGAATGCCTAATTGGGGTTCTTTTCAATTTCCTCTTCTTTATCTCTTTGTTGCTTCGTTCTTCCTTTTTTAATCATTGTGTAATGATAAT
The DNA here is from genome assembly GCA_032191745.1 of Picea mariana. NCBI lineage: Eukaryota > Viridiplantae > Streptophyta > Pinopsida > Pinales > Pinaceae > Picea > Picea mariana. The sequence goes on from JASDQU010737886.1 coordinate 418,511, forward strand.
CCCTGCAATAGACAACTTAAAATAATATTTTCAGAAATAAATAACAAATTCTACGAAATTGACAATGTGCTTATCAATATTAATCAAGAGAAGAAAATTGGAAATAATTTTTTGGAGCTTTTAAGACTCTTTTGCAATTGCGGTCAAGGTTTAACGATCAAATTCACGGGAACTGTATGGATTATCGACAGGGTGAAAATGGATACAAGCGTGCATATTAAGGCTATTTTAAAAATGTATTAATATCAAGATTGAATCCCATTAAATCTATTTAATGTTCATAACCAACCATGCCAGTCATTAATGCAGGAAAAGATAGTTACTTTATTTAAATTTGTGAAGGGGACGTTACTCATTGGGAACCGACCTACCTTAAGATCCTAACACTAAACCTTTAATCAATCGAAAGGAGCTTGAGTCGATGTATTTATAACAAACTACCTATCACATGGTTATTCGTTTAACTGAGACACCGATCACTGGATGACTACCATAATTGATATAAAACACGCAATAGGAAAGATTATGATCCAGTATGACCGACCCACCAGAAGATCGACAC
>JASDQU010737887.1:9485-33670 GCA_032191745.1 Picea mariana
ATTCTTGGAGGGAAGGAAAATCATTTCAGAGCTGAGGAGGAGTTTTAAAAAGAAATAGAGCACGATTTTGAAGGGGTTGGTGAACCACGAAGCAAGGAAATTTTAGAAGGTGGAATGGAGAGAAAGATTTCAAATTGGGTGATCACACAGGAAGGGAAAAACATAATCTCATCCCATACACGTATACCATTACCCTCTAGATGATTTCGTAGTGGTTTTCATCCATGCAAGCAGCAATTCATGGCGGTCTTTTTAGCCCAAGCTCGATGTAATATAGAAATATATTCTCTGCATTGACTTAATAAACAAATGGTATTGAAATTCGTGGGTTTTCAAGTGTTTTAGTTTCCAGTAGATTCCTCATTATTTGGTAAAAGTATTTATGTTTTGTTTTTTTGTTGTACATTCTATAGCAGGGTGTGTGATGTAATTATGTGTGTGTTTCATCCCAGTTACCTTTGCATTATCATAGCCTTCATTCATACAAAAATTATGGAGTTATGACTATCAGCTACATAAACATAACCATAAAAAATAGACCTAAAACATTATGACAATCATGCTTATTTGGTAGTGGCCAGTCCAGTTGGTTGAACAAGCGAATCTATATTTTTCATGCACTTTTCTCCAGGAAAAGGGTAGAGAAGTGATGTCAAGATGTATCTTCGAGATTTGATTGCACATAAATGGAAATTATAGTTCACCCATTGTTCATGATGGAATTTGAAGCTCCATGTTGCACTCACAATATCCCAACATCATTTAATTCCATACATTGCAATCAAATATAAACTCTAATACTTCCCAGGAATCAAGAATTTTGTTTCAATTTTTAGACGTAAATTTTAGTTCCTTACTCTTACACATAATGATGAGCAATCTTTCATAGAAAAGCATCCCAAGTCATGCATGATTTACACCTTCCATTGCAGCTGAGAAAAAAAAAGGAAAAAAATATATATACCAGGAGGCAGCCATGGCTTTATAAGAAAAAAAAAAGAGTGGATTTCAATTCTTCCTTGGATATTGTCAAGTAGAACCATATAGAATGTGCCAAAAATCAAACCTAACAATTGATCATGGGATGGTTGTGTTAAATTTCCATGGATTCACTACTATTAAACCAACCCAATGGACAACCATGGCGCTCTTATTTAAAAACATCCAACACTTCCCTAGCCCTTTATTCTCAACTGCAACAGCAGCCTATATCTTTCACCGAATCGCCCACGACTTATAAATAGAAATCAACATCTTCTTATCATACTCATTTAGCAGCCACCATCCCAAGAGATTGGCACTGCCAACAACATACTTAGGGTCGAACCCACCACCCATTAAATCGTTGGAGAAAACCATGGAATTAGTCATATTCTGCATCATTTTCACATATTCTTCTCTCATATTAACCATATAAACCATTGGGTTCATCCACATCCTTATTTTATCTTGAAGGAAACACTCAATCTCCAGATCCTTCTGGTCTTACAGCTACCTCCCAGCTTGGCTATTCACATACGAAAATGTCTGGTAGAAACATCTTATGTCACATATTTCCATCACCTATGCAACAGAACCTTCAAGCTTCGGTAAACTCCCACGATCCCTCTTTAAAAAAAAAAACTCCGACAAATTTTGGTTCTAGTATGCACTCTACAATATCAATATGCACTTTCTATAACAGTATATCATTCAATATTGTATATGTTGAGATATATAATGTTTCAATCATTTGTAATGTTCCTTTCCAAATAGGAGGTCCAGAGATGAGGCTTAATGGTTTAAACCACCCTGTTAGACTATAACCAGGTCCATAAAGGGGTAAACATGGTTACTAGAGGTCATTCCAGTCAAAGGTGTTATATTCATAAAGTGACATTGAAATAAAAGTGGCTAAAAGCGCTTTTAAGCCAATTTGAGCTAAAAATAGAACATGCAAGCTAAAATTAGAAGTCAAAAGTGAATTAGGGTTTCAGGAAACTATAAGAGAAGGTTCAATGACCTAATTCATCATTATGTAGATTTTGACTTGTCATTGAGGAGAGAGGCACATCTTAAGAGAGGTAGCTCAGTGGATTCCAGGAGGAATACACCAATGGCTAATTTCAGTGTTGAGAGACACATCCTAGTCATCAGGGAGGTCGCACAGATATTCCATCGATCTTCAACAGCAGTTTCGCAGGTTGCAGCAGTAAGGGAACACTCATTCAAGGTGAGGGCACAACTTCTAAGGAGGTTCAATGGATCAACTTGTCCCTTTGAGGGAGAGTTCAGAGATTCCCCTCCAACCCATTTGAGAGGAAAGCAAGCCACATTTTTTTCCTATATCCTCGTCATATTCAGACGGAGGAATAATCTAGGGTGAACTTTCCAAACATTTGGAGTGCGACACTTAGGGAGAACACATTTGGGGTTCCCGAGTGATCATCAGTTCAAATCCATGGAAATCCTTCTGACCCATTTCATAGTAGACCTAGGCAATCAGTTTGAGACACACATCAGTCGATTCTAATGGCGGAATCACTAGGGCGCAATTTTCCAGAGCAGAGGGGGCACATTTCTCCCCGTATAAATGACTGATATCTTATATTTTCTAGCTATACAACATTCTTCAGGTATCAGGTATTGTTTTTTAGTTTATATTGTATTCCGGCTAATATCCTTTTGTCATTGATCTAGCTGAGTGATTCATTTTATTCAGCCACATTTAGAATTTTGTAGTCCACGGAGATTTCATAATATAAGATATATAGTATTTGTCGCCATTTTTATTTGAATGTTCATTTATATGTTGTAAACAATTAATCCTACACACACATTAACAAAGTTTCCTAGACTAGCCAAGTCAGGAACTTTAAAGTGGTATCAGAGATTTAGTCCTGCCATCCTGTGACTAAAGATGATGAGTGCAGCAGAGGAACAAGGGGGACATGAGCACGTAAGTGGCGAATATGTCACTTACAACAGACGCAATGAGGGAAGACCTAGACTTAATTTTCCCCCTTTTCCTCCCAACTCAGAGGAAGAGGAAGAGGTACAGAGGGAAGCAAAGAGAAGGGAAGAGAATGAGGTTGAGCATGAGACATAGAGGATGTTAGGAGATAGATATGAGAGATCAGAGGGCAATGGTAAGGCCCCCATGGACCCAGAGGTAGCCTTCATGTAGGTACTTAGCAATTTAGTAGTCTATCAGCAGGCCATGACTCAGTCCTTGGCGTAGATGGTTGATAGATTGTCTACAGTGGGCACCCCAAGCACACAATCCCCACATGCAGCACAAGGGAACTCAGGGGAAGATAGAATACCCCAGTATACTACTCACACATACACCTCTTCAAGTAGGATTACTTGGCCATTGTTCCCCAGTTTCCAGAGGGAACCCCCAGTGGTAGCACAACAGTCGATAGCACAGAGGCCGCCCACTCGGGTGGAGGACATTATAGAGTACAGGAGGGAGTATGCAGCATTGGGTTGTGACTTCCATTAGGACATGACCTTGGTCAAGTATTGTGGAATCAGACTCAGGAACCACCCCAGAGAGCCATAGAGAGGAGGACAACAAGAGCAACAAGGACATAACATTGATTTCATTCAAAAAGTTGGTAAACTCACCATACCTTCTTTTGACGGATCATCCAAATGCACCATCAGATCTTGGGTACAAAATCTAGACACGTACTACAAGATCAACCAGATGACCGAGATAGAGGCCATCAGTTTCGCTACCCTACACTTCTAGTGTGAAGCACATGAGTGGTGGCATCGTGGATTGGTGATGTTGGGACATAGTCACATCACCTCCTATAAGGACTTCATAGAGATACTCATGGACAGGTTTTACAGGAGGGATCCCAAGATCCACTTCAGGGATCTAGCCTAGTTGAGACAAACTGGCCTAATAGAGGCATTCATTATGGAGTTTCAGCAGGTATCAGTGGCAGTGACAGATATATCAAAGCCCATGTTGATCTTGTTATTCACAGTGGGACTCACAGAGCCCTTGAGAGGATGGGGTGAAGGAATACATGCCTCACACATTGGAGGATATCATCTTATGCACTCGAGATTTGGCAGACTCGGTTTCAAACACTAAACCCTTTTCCAAACCCTTTTTACCACAAATGGACCAAGATAGGAAGCCATTCCAGAGAGAATGGAAGGGAAATGAGAAGTTAGATGATGAGTTGAGGTGAGAGCTTATGAGGAAGAAGCTTTGCTTCAACTACATAAGACACATTTTATGTGTTTGACCTATCTGACACAGATGTGGTATTGGGAGTCTAGTGGATGATCACCTTGGGAAAAATCACCACCAATTATCAAACCTTGGAGATGGGGTTCAGAGACAATGATGGGAAGAGGGTTGTTCTGAGAGGCATGTCAACAAGAGCACCCAGGATAGTTTCGACCAAGAGGATGGAGAGGATATTTAGAAATGGTGAGGTAGCCTATGTCGTAGAGTGCTTGATCACTACGCGGAAGGATTTAGAGGGTCGACAACAATATCATACATAGATCAGGAACTTGTTGCAATGACATCAATAGGTTTTTGGGTTGATTCCACCAGGGAGACCACCTGACAGGGGGTTTGAGCACACCATTGAGTTGGAGGAGGGGGGAAAAACTATGATCACCCCACCCTATCATCATCCTAGGAGGTTCAAGGATGAGATAGAGAAAGAAATTAAGGAATTTCTAGCGATGGGACACATCATACCTAGTAGCAGTCCATTCGCTTCTTTAGTTGTCTTAGTTCTCAAGAAGGATGGTACCATGAGGTTGTGCATTGATTACCGGGCCCTGAATAAGAAAACCATTAAGAACTGGTATCATATCCCTCGCATTGACGAGTTTATGGATTAACTACATGGGGAAATTTTCTTCTTGAAGATTTATCTATGCTTTGGGTATCATCAGATCAGCATTAGAGAGCAGGACATAGAGAAGATGACATTTCGATGTCACTTTGGACATTTCGAGTTTTTGGTTATGCCATTTTGGCTAACCAACGCACCAGCTACATTTCAGTCTCGCATGAACCACATCTTTAGGGATCAGTTGAGGAAATCAGTATTGGTTTTCTTCAACGACATCTTGGTATATAGCAAGACATGGTAGGAGCATATGAGGAACTTGGATGAGGTATTGAGCATCATGGAGGCGTAGTCATTGTACGCCAAAGAGTCCAAGTGTGATTTCGGTATGACAAAGCTACTTTACTTGGGCCACATCATTAGTGCACATGGGGTACAGGTACACCAGGAGAATATCAGGTCCATTATGGATTGGCCAATGCCCAGGAGCGTGATAGAGTTGAGGAGTTTCTTTGGGTTGTGCAGCTATTACAGAAGGTCTGTCTGGGGTTTTTATCAACTTGGAGCACCACTGACGAATCTTACCAAGCATGGGGATTTATTCTAGAACGATGAGTCATAGAAAGCCTTTGATCACATGAAGGAAGTCATGGGCACATGTCTAGTGTTGGCATTACTAGACTTCACTTTGTCATTTGTATTAGCATGTGACGCATCCGAAGAGGGTATCAAGGTAGTTTTGATGTAGAGAGGACACCCCATTGCATTTGAGATTAAGAATCTCAGTCATCCCGAGAGGTTGTACTCCATTTATGACAAGGAAATGTCGGCAATCATGCATGCCTTGACCAAATTCAGAAAATATTTGGTGGGCAGAAAATTCATGGTCAAAACGGATCACAACAGCTTGAAGTATTTCCTTGAGAAAAACAACCTCAGTGAGCACCAAAAGAAATGGGTGAAGAAGGTACAGGCATTCAACTTCAACATAGAGTATGTCAAGGGGAAGAATAACATTGTGGTCGATGCACTATCAAGGACACCTGCGGCATGTTCTTTGATGGAGATTTCAGCAGATTGGAAATCCCACTTGTTAGTAGAATATTCCAAGAACAAGTTTGCTTGTGAGGTTGTGGATGGAAAGATACAGGATGAGAGGTACAGATTCATTGATGATGTCATATTCTACAAGGACAGAGTCTACTTAGTGCCAGATTCAGGGCTCAAGAAGAAGATCCCCACAGCAGTTCATGATTTACCACTAGCAGGCCATCATGGGTTTTTCAAAACCTAGAGATAGATCAGGGAGAGGTTCTCATGGAAGGGCCTCAAACAAGATGTTATGATAAACATTAGTGAGTGTATGAATTTCTAGTAGAACAATTTAGAGCATACACTTCCATCAAGGATACTTCAGCCACTTCCCATTCTGGAGAATAAATGGGAAAGTATCAATGGACTTCATCATAGGCCTACCCAAGGTCCAAGGTAAGGACAGTATCTATGTAGTGGTCGACAGATTGACCAAGTTTTGTCACTTCTATTCCATACCGAAAGAGTATAGTGCAGTTCAAGTAGCCGAGTTATTCTTCAGGGAGGTCTTCAGACTTCATGGGTTGCCGAGGAACATCATCAATGACAGGGACAGGCAGTTTATTGGGACATTCTAGAGGGAGTTGTTTAGATTCGTGGGGATAGATTTGACACCTAGCACCAGCTACCACCCTTAGACATATGGGTAGACCGAGATCGTCAACAAGTGGGATGAAGGGTATTTGAGGAACTATGTAGGTGGAAAGCAGAGAACATGGGTCAACTGGCTACATTTAGGAGAGCATTGCTACAACACCACTTTCCACATGTCCATTGGTATGACACCCTTCTGATCATTGTACGGGTATTATGCTCCCACTTTGGTAGACTTGGTTTTTGGGGAGATCAAAGATCCTAAGGCCAAGTATTGGATCATAGAGAGTCAAGAGATTCTCAAGTTGTTGAAAGAGAACCTGCAGATGGCAAAGAACCGATAGAAGATGAGTGCGGAAAGACACGGGATAGAGCACAGCTTTAAGGTTGTGGATTTGGTTTTCTTGAGACTCCAACCTTATAGACAATCATCCATGAATAAGAGTGGGGCCAAGAAGCTCAAGCCTATATTTTAGGGCCCTTAGAGGATCATGCACCAAGTAGGCGCGGTTTCTTATGAGCTAGAGCTTCCAGAGGGGAGCAAGATTCATAACGTGTTTCATGTATCTTGCCTCAGAAAGGTAGTGGGACAATTCATCAGCACATCAGAGGAGCTTCCAACATTATATGAGGAGGGACAGTTGGAGTTGGTTCCGGAGGAGGTACTGGAGTTCTGGGAGAGAAAACTGAGCAGCAGGGTCATCAGAGAGCGTTTTATTAGATGGAGAGGGCTTCCAGTAGAGGATGCTACTTGGGAGAGAGAGCAGGTGTTGCAACACCTTGGATTGGTATTGCTTGAGGACAAGCAATTTCAGGAAGGGAGGACTATAATGTCCCTTTCCAAATAGGAGTTTGATCCGGATGGATCTAGCGAACATCATTGAAGTTTCAGAAGTGTCCCAGGAGGCTCAGACTAGCCTCAAGAGGTAAAGAAAAGGAAAATTTGAAATTCCTAAAACTTAGTGAAAAGGGCATGATCGCAAAGAGTGCTTTGCAATCTTTCTAACGGCACAAACGGATCATCAAACGGAGTTACAGATCAAACGTTATAGGTGGTCAAAGATCAAGTCAAACTTGGTCAAAGGTCAAAAATTCAAGGTGACACGTGGAATGTCTGTACAGCTGAGTTGGCATCGGATGACATGGAAAGGTAGACACGTGAATGAATTGGACGATGATAAGTGTCAGTTGCGTGGACAAATTATATGGTGCCACGTGGCCCAGTTATGGGCTACCACGTGGCACCCGTCTAATGGTTGGTAGGTGTAAAAGTTTTATGACTCCATAGGAGTTGAACCCCTAACCTCTCCTTAGCCCAAATGCCCCACAACTTTGTGCTACCTCTACACCATGATTTGTTTCTTATTTATGATATGGTGAAACTTTTATTTAAGTTTGATGTTGTATATATGTGCCAAAGGAAAAGGGGCTAGGCCTTCGAACCAACCCCTGGTTATATGTGTTGGTCCATGCGACCATATTCCAACCACCATATATGGTATTCTGCCCCAACTGTCTGCCATTTTAGCCACTTCCACCAACTATCTGTCGGTTTCATAACCTTTCCTCCATTCTAGTGGTCGCCCGCCAGATTTGGCAGGGCGCGCAAAAATTGTTATAACCGTGTGTTAAATGGGGAGGCCCGTGGGATTCAACCCCAGTACCTCCACCAAACTACCGCCCTATTTAGCATCCATTGACCACTCCACCAACAAACTCAGATAATGCTAATCGCCCACAAAACTGTATAAGAAGGGTGTTTGGTCAATGCATTCAGGGACAACATAAAGCATGGGAGAGGAGAACCAAGAACGCCCATATGGAATGGGGCATGCTTTTCAAGATTTATCATTCACTTATTGCAGAGCCAGTGGCACAATAACCGAGGCAGAGGTGTCTCTTGGGCATGAAAGTGTCAAACTCAGATGGAGATGATTTGACAGTCGTTTTTAGGTAATTCGGTGACGCAAATCCAATGGTGAGGTGTGTTTTTACAGCAGAGCCTTAGATCAGCAAGCTAAGTTTTGGACAAGCCAATGTATGCATACTTTTCATTATGTTGTTTTTTCATCAAATGTTGCAGCATAGCATGCATGTTACAAGTTTGAAGGAGAATGGAGAGGTTGCAGCAAGGCAGCAAGATCAACTTATTCCTTCTATCTATTTGTTTCTTCTCTTCTTTCACATCAAACCAATCAGTTACATGTGACAGAGAAATTGTGGCACTTGCATGATAAGTGGCCAATGAATCAGTTCTAAATCTCGTGGTTTTGGGATCTTGTATGGGTTGCATATTTCTGCTTAGATCTGAGCAGCAGATCTGTTGACGGGCGTAAGTGACACACCGTCAACTGGAAGGTTAGATCCGGCCTAGGGATGTCCAATTAACACAATCTGTTTGGAATGAACTGACCCAGCGGATTTAATGGCTCTGTTAGCCAACTAAGGTCCTAAAAATAATAAAAGAAATAAACTAATCTAAAGCTATGATACTAACAATATATGTTTCCTAATTACAAGTGTTCAACTAGAAACATGAATATACAAATGATTAGAAACAATCTATATACATTTTGCAAGGTTTACTTGAAATCTTGCGAAATGAATGTTCATAATAGTGTTTCTAACTAAAATAAGAAAGAACATAAATATTTTTGTCTTTTGAATGTTTAAATATCTTAAACTAGCAAATACTAAGCAAATACAATTGAAATAATGACACAAAAACAGTCAAAGCTAATTAATACAATCATCGTTTCATTAATAAATAATTTAACAAAATAACACACATACCAACCTGTAGCTGATTAGCAAACCTAAGTTTATCTTCCTGCGTTGTATGAGATCCTAATTTTCCCTATTTAAAGAGGAAACCTATGACTGAGACAAATATAAATCTTCATGAAAAAATTCAAGGAAGATTTTAATGCATGGAGTAAAGTTATAACATGAGAATGATAATTGATTAAAAATTGTGTGATGTTATTATAATCAATCACTAAGAATGAAAGAAAATTCAATTCAGAGTATTGATATTATCCATCATTTAACATCTGGAATAAACTCAATAATAATTAAATGATCGATTAATCGCACATACAAAATGAAGGACAAGTTATGGACAACATCTAAATATTTGACAATATGAAACACCTTATGATGACAAGTCTAAAGCTAAATCAACCATAATAATATCTCATAATACAGAGGTAATGGAAGAGCACAATGGAATAAGAATCACACAGGTCTAAATCCAATGGTGAATTGCCTTCCCATATCAATTCCCAAAATCACATGTCCATATTGTAGTCCAGTCAAACATTGTCCTTACTACTAAACAAAAACCACTATTTAAACTTGTATTGGTTTAACAACCTCTTATCATGCAAGATAGAGGGTAATCCTAGAAAAATAGATTGCTTTACAAAAATAGTGTAACAAAGAAACAGTCCTATAGGAGTTTGTTTATCAAAATTAATTACATAGATGACATCGTTTTATCAACATAAAGAGAAATTACTAAACTATGTAGCGCATGATCCATGATTACTTATTCTTGTGAATATCATCATAACTGTTATTTTCCTGAAAATGACAAAACGAAATTGAATTTTAGAAAACAATACAAACTAACATTTAGAAATAGACTGGCTACAGAATTGTGAGATTTTGTAGCTAGTCTTATATTAACAAAGAAAATCAAAATAAATCTATCTATTTGACTTTTACAACAGAATCAAATCAAAGAAAATCAAAACCATTTTTACCGTTTTAGAGATTAGACAATGAAGGGTCTGATAATTTTGAGTTAATGATAGCACTGAAATTTGTTGCGTTCTTGATAATCACACTACCGGCTCGTTTGGGCCTTTTACTTTCCCGAAATGTGCATGCCTTCAATTCTTGATTTTCCCTTTCAAGCAAGGAGTTTCGAGTTTCCATATGTTTTAACTGTGTTTGGAGATATGGTATATCTCTATAGTAGCATTCAACCCAGTCAAGACAATTATCACAGTGTACAGGTGTTATGACAGGCAAAGGTTGAGTGTACTCTTCAATGGGTGCTTTGGTTTTTTCTGTAGCCTGCTTCAAATCGTGGCTTATACTAGCGAAGCCTTCTTGATTTTTCAGGAATGGAGGTAGTTCAGAAACAAAATCGTATTGTATAGATTCACTAACGATTTCATTTCTGAGACACTGGTTATGCACATCTTCTCAGGCAAGGAATTCATTGATCTTATCATCGACCAAGTGATCATCGACCTCGATCACTAAGATCGAGCTCAGATGATCTTGTTGTCAATTTATCAGACCCTTGGATATTAACATTCCTGGTCTCTTGTTTATAAAACTCAAATCTAAGTTACCCTGTTTCTTTTGTTTGTGATTTTTCTTAACAGTCAATTTGTTAAAGGAACCTCGAGTCGGCTCAACAATAGGAGCAGGATAAACCCTCTCCTTTAATACATATATTACCTCCTCTAACGATTTTCTAGGCACGAAATTATATCGTGGCTTTTTGCCCAAAGGGTTTTGCATAGCAACAGAGTTTGGTTCAGTGGGCGCACGATCTCTATGTGAATCAACACCTAGATTTTTGGTCATAGGGTTACAAGGATTGGGGTTTGTATTGGAATGCAAAAGCAAGTCTACTGTGCTCTTGGGTAGGGAGAAATTGTTTCTACACAGAAAATATTCCCAAGTGTCCCCAATCTGAGCTAGATGCGATAGTAGTAGAAATTGAATAAGCCCATGGTGGAAAAGGCTGGACAGAGGGTTTAAACTTTGTTTCTAATAACGCTTAGACATTTTATGTAGGCTCATCAACAGATAGAAAGGCATATTTAGCTTGAACCCTAGGAAAATCATCGACAAGCGAACGTGATATAGGAAAACTAAGCCATACCTACCCTCACAAGTTATGAATTGTTTAAGAATTAGAAGCAAGTCGTGCCATCGGGGTTTTAAGAGAGTAATAGGTGTACCTTTAGGGCAGCATGTCGATTTCCTAGAGACCATGAACAGACTCCAAGGAACGCCTTTTAGGCTCCAGAGATGATTTTAAGGATGATAATTTATTTTAAAATGTAGAAACCTTAACAAATCTTACTAATCCTTCATATTCCAACTATAAATGTTTGACGATAATTTTGTAAAAATATTCAAATTTCTAAGGATTTTATACAGTTTTTATAAAATTTTGGCAATTTTTAAGGTAAAATGATTATATCTTATAGAATTTGGGCGAATCATTTTTAAAATAGCGAATCTCTTTTTTGGAAAAGCCATGGAAAATTAGCCCATGAGCGATATTTAGCCCCTAAAATCATCCCTTCTTCTATCTTGGCACTTTTGAACCATTTTTCTCCCTCCTGTGACATTCATGTAACTCTTGCTATAGAATCCTCGGTTACTTCGAGTTGCAGATCATTAATTTTTCCTTTAGAGCCATCAAACGACTGAGCAAAAGCCTGTGCAACTTCCAGGTTATAACCCTCAAACTTTCGGATGAAAATGTCCCAACCATGTGCCTATAAATCACTTATGGCATCATCGTGGGTGAGGAGGGATTGTGATCCATTGCGTTCAATTCGAACCACGGGAGCCATGGTTGCTATCAAACAAACACAATAAATGAAACGACAGGGAGGTTTCATTTTCCAATAGACAAAAAATAGGGAGAGGTCTGTAAAATCGGAAGATGCTCAATACCTACGAACTTGGGAGGCTCTCATGCTTGGTAATTTGAGCTTTGAGTGACAAAGAACTAGAGGACGTGCAGGCTTGTGAACCACTATGCACAATGAACATTAAACCCAAACCATTATCAGTTGCATATTCGAATAATGAATGAGAGTCTTAAATGTGCAGGACAATAGGATGATGTGAAATTGTGAGTACATCAGTCCTGTACCAGGGTGATAGGATAGAAATATGACTGGTAAGAGAAAGAAGCATATAAATTTTAATCCAAGGTTCTGCACAAATAGGCATATCAAATATCAAAAACATATAGTTAACCATAGATATGACCAAGTCATATTTCCCATAGTGAATCAAGTTGTGGAAATGGATCAATCAATAAGCTTACAAACTTTAAGACTTATAAACATATAGGTCCCCTTGAGGTGTAATCTCTTTAGAAAAAGAAAGGCAGAAATCACAAACTGCAAAGCCAAACTTTTGTTTTAATTTCATGCTTGCAGTCATGAAATTAAACAAACAAACGATAAATTTAAATGAAACACTCTTATAATCAGCTAAGCCAATGAATATCCTTGAAACCAAAAGACAAAAACATTTGTAATCTAAGGAGGGGGAAGCTACAAAAAAAAATTATCCCTTGGTGATGACTTTTTATTATGATAAAATTTGACAGAATTGTTGGCTGCCAGCAATGGCCACACACTGGGTGAAGCAGTTGTCTCTGCATCACCAAAATTTTATATTAGGGGCACAGATGGAATAAATTTTAGAGACAGATAATGATAGATCAAGAATTTCGACAACAACTCAGAAAAAACAGACAGTCATAGTATTGGATGCATTTCTATTCGAAATTGTAATTTGGTGTCTTATTTAGACCACAAGTGTAGTGATGTTTATACAGATGACTTTGATACCATTGATAGGGCCACTGCTACCAGCAGGTGTCCATAGCCTCGGTAGGGATGTCATTTATCCCACTCTAGTACATCTATCCCATCCAAGAGCCATCCATTTATGATAAAAGAATCCTAACACTTGATCAATTAAAAAAACACATACCTGAGGATCTTCAAAACCCGACATTACTTCGTTGCGAGCAGGTCTGTTCAGTACCCCAGCGAAGTTGCCTTGGCATCATGTGTGCATTTTCCCGCTGCCAGCATACCTGTTCAATGTCCCGATGGGTTTACACACAATTCCCACACATTATAGTGCTTCCAACTCTCTAAAATTTGTTTATAAAATTCCAGAAACTTCATGATATTTAAGAGAGCGAGGTGACACTGAAGATCTCACAGTTTGATAATGAAAGGATTGATCATTTGAAAAAAAAAAAATTGTTCTGATAACTTCCATCATGATTTGGACAATCAGATTTCTGTTAAGAAATCATCTCTAGGATGGGGAAACACATTGAGTTGTTCTCATTAAAAAAGGGACGACGTTAGAAGTTTGTTAAGGATAATCGTGTCTTCCTATGATTTTAACGAGAAACCACAAACAATAATTGGACAGAAACTTACTTCCGTTGATCTGAGTTTAGCACTTTACTGTTCAGGTGCTTGAATTGTTATCAACTATTGCTAATGAATAAGAATTATGATTCCCTTCAACAAATGAATGGTGATTTAGACATAATCATTTAGAAAACAAATCAAAAACAACCAAAATCAAAAACAGAAAAGAAAATTAAAAATATATATATTTACAAGAGGGTGGATCAGAAATCATCAAGCAAAATATCTCTTGAGAGCCTCTTCATTCACTGGGAAAGTGTCTGGATGTCCCTCCAAGTTATGTAGACGAAAATAACTAGGACCCAATTTTTCAGAAATTACAAACGGTCCCAGCCACGGGTTTTGGAACTTGGTATGTTCTCCCTTATCCTCGTGCGCTTTGTCCCGCTTGAGAACCAAATCCCCAACATCAAAATTCCTATCAGAAGATGAACTTGCATCAAACCAACACTTCACAATTTGTTGGTGCTAATCTAGTTTCTGTTTTTCTTGTGTTCTCACCTCTTCTAATTTTAATAAAGCATTTATCCAGTTTTCTAGAGGAGGACACTCTTCTTCTTGAGCTTTCTGCGATAATTGCAGAGAAGGAAGCAAGACATGTGGGGGGAGGATGGCTTCTCTTCCATAAACAAGGAAGAAAGGAGAATTACCAATGCAGGCTTTTTGGGTTACCCTATCAGCCAAAAGTGCTTTATGCAATGCATTATGCCAATTCTTGTGGTTTTCTGAAACTGTCCTTTTTATAATATTGATTAAATTATTATTTGTCGAATCGGCTAGACCGTTCCATTGAGGGTAGTAGCAAGCAGAATAATTCAGTTTAATCCATTTTTCAAGAGTGAAAAAATTCATATCTAGGGAAGAAAAATATGAAGCATTGTCAAAATCCAGACATTCAGGAATTTTGAATCAAGTGATGATATGGGAGTTTAGAAATGACACTACCTGATTGGTGTTGGCCACTTTTAAAAGTAAATCTTCAGACCATCTTGTAAAATAGTCTGTTGTTGTGAGGATGTACTTGTGTTGTTGTGAGGAAGGGGGATTGATTGGTCCTATAATGTCTAGGACCCATTGTTGAAAAGGTGCATCTACAGTAACAGGTTGCAAAGGAAAAGTTGCCTTTTTCACTCGTCCTGCAGCCTTTTGACAGATTATACACTTGTGGGACAGTGTATGGGTATCTTTAAACAAGGTAGGCCAATAGTATCCATCCCTTATCACTTTTTGGCAATGGTATCTCCACCAAAACGACCACCAGCATCACCGGAATGAAGTTCATCCAACACTTTTTCGGACTCCTCTTTTTCTAAACAACACAGAAAAACACCATCAAAGTTCTTTCGAAACAATATATCATTGATTAATTGGAAAGATGCAGATTTAAGCCTAAGTTCTCTTCTATTTTTGGGATCAATATTGTGAGGAGAAGTTCCATGCAGCAAATAAAACCCGATATTCTCATACCATGAATTGGGCATAGTTTGTGCACAGCTGATTTGTTTTTCATTATGTTGATTTATAGTTGATGTATTTATTTGACTTTCTAATTCCTCAACTGAATCAGCCACCAATTTACAAAGGCCTTGACCTCTAACAATATGGGCAAGGGTTATTTCAAGATCATATTCCTAGAGTGATGTCATCAAATTTTCCCTTTTCTCACAAAGCTCTTTTTGCACTAACAGATTTCTTACAGAGGGGTAAGGAATGACAACTTTGGTCATGGATTTCAACAGGTAAGACCCGAAGTGTTTCACTGCTTTAAAAGCAACATATGCTTGTTGATCTATCGCAGGGTAATCAAGTTTTGTTCCTTTAAAAGAAGAGGTCATGAAGGCAATGGGTATCTTGTTGCTTTCATCGTTTTTTTGTGTAAGCACAGCAACATAGGATTTGTTAGATGCAAAAGTGTATAGATTGAAATCCTCAAAAAAATCAGGAATCATCAGGGAAGGTGCTTCTATTATGTATTTTCTAATTAAATTGAAATATTGACTTTCTTGTGGTCCCCGTCTGTACAAAACATCTTTTTTAGTTAGATTTTGTAGAGGTCTAACCATTTCAGAGAAACTCGGGACAAATCGTCTGACAAAATTAATCTTACCCAAAAAGGATTGCATGGCCTTTTTGGAAGAAGGAGGAGTAATTTTAGCAATGGATTGGGTTCTCTAGGGATCAATAGTCATTCCATCTTTAGATACTATAAACCCAAAAAGTTTCCCTTGTTCTACTGCAAAGACTGATTTTTTGGGATTGAGAGATATGTTGAACTTGCGGCATCATTCTAAGACAGCCCTAAGGTGAGACAAGTGATCTTTCTTGTTTTTTGAAAAGAAAGTGACATCATAGAGATAGACCACAACTGACTGGTTAATGAGGCCATGGAAAGCAATATCCATTGCTCTCTCAAAAGGGCACTGGCATTTATCAGTCCAAAAGGCATTTTCCTGTAGGCGTAAGTGCCCCACAGAGTACGAAAGATGGTTTTAAGATGGTCCAAAGGAGACATAAGGACTTGGTTGTATCCTTAAAAAACATCTAATAAAAGATATTCTTTTGGAACCAGATACTTGTTTTAGGATTTTTTCCATTGGTAGAACATGGTAGATGTCTTTATCAGATGCTCAATTTAAATTTTGAAAATCGACACAAAGTCAAATTTCACCACTTTTCTTTACAGGGACTAAGTTAGACACCTATTGAGTATGCCTAACCAGAAAAAATATCTTTGTAGTTAGTAATTTATTCAGTTACTTTTAAACGGTAGGTTCCAATTTAAGATGCATTTTCCTCAATTTTTGTTTGAAAGGCTGAGTTTGGGGTTTCATAGGGATTACATGTTGTATGATGTTTGGGTCAAAAGTTTTCAAGTCATCGTACATCCAAGAAAATACATATTTAAATTATTTAAATAATTTTATAAAAGAGGATCTTTCATGTTCAAAACATCCCTTTCCCAGATTAATATTTTGAGGATTATCTCATGTTCCTAAATTTACGGTTTCGTAGAGAAAAGAGAAACTATTAGTTTTGCAATTGACTACCCCTCTAAATTTTTCATGTAGGTCATAAGACTTCTCTAATATCACAATAGATTTGTGGATAGAATTTACGAGCTCAGATGATGATTTCGGAGATTGAGGATCAGATATTACCGTGAAATCTTGGAGATTCTCATCGTGAATGCCTTCATCAATAACTACATCCTGGAAGGTGTCTTCCATATGTAGAAAGTTGATGATCTGTTGATCATCATCAAATAATCTCCAATTTGTGATGTTGTCCGGAATCGATGGCCTGAATAACAATTCGACCGAGAATGTGTTAGGAGAAAGATCTTCAGCGGGCAACAATTTAGAAGCAACATTGGCTAGTAAATCAGCTTCTGAATTACTCATCCTAGGAATGGAATTTATATTAAATGCTATAAATTTGTGCATTAAACCCCATACCTTTGTTTGGTAATATGCAGTGACAAACAATGTATTTAGTTTCTTACCTGTTTGACTACGATTTCTGAATCACCCAATACTACAAAATTGTGTATGTCCATGTCCAGCGCTTTCCTAAGTCCCTGCAGAAGTGCTTCGTACTCTGTTGTGTTGTTAGTACATTCAAACTCTAATCGACAAGCAATAAATGTTTTATTACCTGTAGGGCCGATGAGCACACAACCAGCACCTGCCCCTTCTCGGGATTTGGATCCATCAAAATATAGGGACCATATTTGTGCGTCGTTAGCAATATTTGGTGTATTTGGTGAAACTAGTGCCTAAGTATAGGCTGTTACTTCATATTGTTGTTCTGGATCAGTGATAGAGAAAATTTCGGTCATTAAGTTACTAAAAAAGGTATTCATTCCCTACATTTCAATCGAATTTGCAGTGATAACAAAAGGCTCATTTGGATCGTTCATATCTGTCACAGTATGCTTAAGGTAACCTTCTCTGTTTATTTTGATCTTGTTGGGTTGTCCATTTTCAGGAAGCCACAAATGAGACCAGTCTGTAAAAAAATAACCGTGTAGATGTTCTGACCAAACTCTGCTTAAAAACAGACCATAAACTTCAGGAATGTCGACAACAATAATATCAATTACTTGATGAACTTTGGGATTGGATGATAATCTAATCAGCACATTTTTAAGTTCATCGATAACTTTGACATTCGTTTGATCTAGCTGAATCATTTTTAATTCAGAAGGTTTTACTTCTGCATTAATTGTTTGGCATACAGACAGAGGCATCACATTTGATGATGCAATAGAGTCAACCATACAGTTATGTACATTCCTATTAAAAATTTCAAAAATCAATAAAAAAGGGGGCACATTTTTTCGTGCAGAAACAGCAGAATTCTACTGATTTTTTATTGTGGTTCCTGAAACAGTTTTATCTAAGTTTCCTACAGTTTTTTCTGATAAGTCCCTTTTGTCTTGATTTTCAGATGTATTTTTACTTGGGACATTTTTAGCTGTGTTTAAGTCAATTTCTGTTGATTTTTTGTTGCTAACATCATTCTTTTTACTATTTTCAGCAATGCTTTGAAGAATTTTCTGCAAAATAAGAGGAAATTTCAGCAATTCAAAAACAAAAATATTTTCCCTTAATTTTTTCAGATCTTCAATTAAATCATACTCTAAAACTGGGGCAGCTAGGTTTTGTCTAGTTTCAGTTTTCTTTGGTTGTTTTGAAAACACATTATTACTTGTTTCGGGTGAAGACATTTTTTGTGTTTTACTTCTAGTGTTGTAGGGGTGGACAGTTTCAAAATTTGCTTGGAAAATATTGTCCAACAAGTGCCCGAAAATGGGAGGAGATGAGTCTTCCTCTTCTGGTACCTCTTCCTCAACTGTATCATCAGAATTTTCAGGAGGAATAGAAATAGAATTGTCATGTGCTTCCAATGTCGTTTGCAAAGCATATTGTAAACTTTCAAAATTTAGACCTTATGTGGTCAAGTTTGGCCGGTTTGGAGGGAAAGGTTTTCTAAAAGGAGGTTTGAAACTTCCTTTACTTGTATATGCCTCCTCGATGGATCTTTTCGATTCAATGACCTGATTGGACAGTTTCTGGAAAGATTTCTGCAAGCTCTCCAAGTCTAATGTTTCTTGTTGATTTTTAGGCTGAGGAGGCCTAGTGAGAATTTCTATTTTCTTCTTAGAAGACGAAGTTGTTTCAGCTTCACTACTTAGATTTTATTTTAATCTCAATATATCTTTCTCAAACTGACTTGCCTCATCAAAGGCTTCTAACAACGTGTTCCTTTTGGACCTTTTAACCCATATGGCTATGTTTTTATGCAAGGTCTTCATATAATATGCAACAATTAAGTTTTCTGCAGGGATTTTGTTTTTTAGTGTTAGGAACCTCTGGTTAAAGTCTTTAAATTTTTTCTTCTAGATTCATCTTTAAGATAGAGAGTTCCATTACCAAGACTTCTAGAGATTTATCATCTCCAATTTTTTCTAAAAAACAAGTTTTGAACTTGTCCCAAGAGACGATGGTCTAAGGCTATTGAGCAAAATACCAAGTTGAAGCATTCCCCTCAAAGGTGTAAGGAAATAATCTGCACATGACATCTTCATGTTCGACACTCCGGAGTCTAACAGATAGCATAAATTTATTGATGTGATCCTCAATTGATTGCTTCGAATCTGGATCAAATTTGGGTAGCCATTTCTTTGGATGTTTACGTAATGGGTGTTGGGGTCCAGGTACAGCCACGGCATCTTGATCGAGCCAAGGTCTGGTAAGATTACTTTGTTTTTCCATGGGAGTTGGTGGAGTCGAAGGTTGAGATGGTTCATATAAAGAACTGCCTTCTTCCGAGGAATCACCTCCCGAAGAAGGTGGAGAAGAACCAGGTGGGGACAATGGAATACCAGATCCTCTGACACCAAGGATAAGTTCTTTAGTAGGATTGGTAATATTATCAATCCCTATAGTGTTTCTCGGAAGACCAGTTCCTTGAAGTTGTTCTTGAATATTTGTAAATTCAAGAGGTTGACTGAGTTGTCTACCAGGTTGTCTAATATGGGATAAGGCACTTTGACATGTTATGAGTGACTGGCAGACAACTTCTTGGACATCAGTCCCTTGAGGGAGTAGTGTCACTGGTTCGACAGGAATATCGGGGTTATCATTTGAGGTAGTAGTTGTTTCAAGTGTAACGTTTGTGTCAGAGAGACTACGCGTTATGACAGGAGAACAGTTGTTTGGAGGCATCTTGCAACCTCCATGTGCCATCAATTTATCTCAGGCCCTCCTTCTAGTGTCATTTGTTGATGGGCGTAAGTGACACACCGTCAACTGGAAGGTCAGATACAGACCGAGGTTGTCTAATTAACCCAAGCCGTTTGGAATGAACTGACCCAACGGGTTTAATGGTTATGTTAGTCAACTAAGGTCCTAAAAATAATAAAAGAAATAAACTTATCTTGAGATATGATACTAACAATATATGTTTCCTAATTACAAGTGTTCAACTAGAAACATGAATATGCAAATGATTATAAACAATCTATATATAGTTTGCAATGTTTACTTGAAATCTTGCGAAATGAATGTTCATAATAGTGTTTGTAACTAAGATAAGAAAGAACATAAATATTTTTGTATTTTGAATGTTTAAAGATCTTAAACTAGAAAATATTAAGAAAATACAATTGAAACAATGACACAGAAACAGTCAAAGCTAATCAATGCAATCATCATTTCATTAATAAATAATTTAACAAAATAACACACATACCAACCTGTAGTTGATCAGCAAAACTAAGTTTATCTTCCTCTGTTGTATGAGCTCCTGATTTGCCCTGTTTAAAGAGGAAACCTATGATAGAGACAGATATAAATCTTCTAGAAAAAATTCAAGGAAGATTTTAATGCATGGAGTAAAGTTATAACAACATAATGATAACTGATAAAAAATCATGTGATCTTACGATAATTAATAACTAAGAACGAAATAAAATTCAATTCAAAGTATTGATATTATCTATCATTTAACATATGGAATAAACTCAATAATAATTAAATGATCGATTAATCGCACATACAAAATGAACGACGGGTTATGGACAGCATCTAAATATTTGAAAATATGAAACACCTTATGATGACAAGGCTAAAGCTAAACCAACCATAATAATATCTCATAATACAGAGGTAATGGAAGAGCACAATGGAATAAGCATCACATAGGTCTAAAGCCAACGGTGAATTGCTTTCCCATATCAATTCCCAAAATCACATGTCCATACTATAGTCCAGCCAAAAGTTGTCCTTACTACTAAACAACAACCACTATTTAAACTTGTCTTGGATTAACAACCTCTTATCATGCAAGATAGAGGTTAATCCTAGAAAATAGATTGCTTTACAAAAATAGTATAACAAAGAAACACTCTTGTAGGAGTTTGTTTATCAAAATTAATTACACAGATGACATAATTTTATCAACATAAAGATAAATTACTAAACTATGCAATGCATGATCCATGATTGCTTCTCCTTGTGAATAGAATCATAATTGTTATTTTCCTGAAAATGACAAAACGAAATTGAATTTTAGAAAACAATACAAACTAAAATTTAGAAATAGACTAGCTACAGAATCGTGAGATCACGATTCTGTAGCTAGTCTTATATTAACAAAGAAAATCAAAATAAATCTATCTATTTGACTTTTACAACAGAACCAAATCAAAGAAAATCAAAACTGTTTTTACCGTTTTAGAGATTAGACAATGAAGGGTCTGATAATTCTGAGTTAATGATAGCATTGAAATTTGTCGTGTTCTTGATAATCACACTACCGGCTCGTTTGGGCCTTTTACTTTCCCGATCTGCGCATGCCTTCAATTCTTGATTTTCCCTTTCAAGCAAGGAGTTTCAAGCTACCATATGTTTTAACTGTGTTTGGAGATATGGTATATCTCTGTAGTAACGTTCACCCCGGTCACGACAATTATCACAGTGTACAGGTATTATGGTAAGCAGAGGTTGAGTGTACTTTGCAATGGATGCTTTTGTTTTTTATGTAGCTTGCTTCAAATTGTGGCTTATACCAGCGAAGCCTTCTTGATTTTGAGGTAGTTCAGAAACAAAATCGTATTGTATAGCTTCACTAACGATTTCATTTTCGAGACACTGGTTATCCACATATTTTCGAGCAAGGAATTCATTGATCTCATCATCGGTCAAGTGATCATCGACCTCGATCACTGAGATCAAGCTCAGATGATCTTGCTGTCGATTTCTCAGACTTCTGGATATTAACATGCCTAGTCTCTTGTTTACAAAACTCAAATCTGAGCTACCCTGTTTCTTTTGTTAGTGATTTTTCTTAACAGTCAATTTGTTAAAGGAACCTTGACTCATCTCAACAGTAGGAGCAGGAGAAACCCTCTCCTTTAATACATCTATTACCTCCTCTAACAATTTTCTGGGCACGAAATTATATCGTGGCTTTTTGCCCAAAGGGTTTTTCATAGCAACAGAGTTTGGTTCAGTGGGTGAACGGTCTCTATGTGAATCAAAACCTAGATTTTCGGTCATAGGGTTACAAGGATTGGGGTTTGTATTGGAATGTAGAGGCGAGTCTATTGTTCTCTCAGGTAGGGAGAAATTATTTCTACATAGGAAATCTTCCCAAGTGTCCCCAATCTGAGCTAGATGCGACGACAACAGAATTCGAATAATCCCATGGTGGAAAAGGCTGGACAGAGGGTTTAAACTTTGTTTCTGATAATGCTTAGACATTTTATGCAGGCTCATCAATAGATAGAAAGGAATATTTATCTTGAACCCTAGGAAAATCATCGGCAAGCGAACGTGATATAGGAAAACTAAGCCATACCTACCCTCACAAGTTATGAACTGTTTAAGAATTAGAAGCAGGTCACGCTATCGAGGTTTTAAGAGAGTAATAGGTGTACCTTTAGGGCAGCATATCGATTTCCTAGAGACCATGAACAGAATCCAAGGCACACCTTCTAGATTGGTGTTTTTTAACCATTTTTCTCTCTCCTGTGACATTCATGTGGCTCATTCTATAGAATCCTCGGTTACTTCAAGTTGCAGATCCCCAATTTTGGCTTTAGAGCCATCAAACGACTGAGAAAAATCATGTGAAACTGCCAGGTTATAACCCTCAAACTTTCGGATGAAAATGTCCAAACCATGTGCTTATAAATTGCTTATGGCATCATTTGGGTGAGGAGGGCTTTCGAGCCATTAGGTTCAATTCGAACCATGGGAGCCATGGTTGCTATCCAACAAACACAGTAAAGGAAATGAGAGAGAGGTTTCATTTTCCAATAGACAAACAATAGGGAGAGGTCTGTAAAATCGGAAGAGGCCTGATACCTACGGACTTGGGAGGCTATCATGCTTGGTAATTTTATCTTTGAGTGACAAAGAACCAGAAGACGCGCAATCTTGTGAACCACTATGCACAATGCACATTAAAACCAAACTATTATTAGTTTCCTATTCGAATAATGAATGAGAGTCTTAAATGTGCAAGACAATAGGATGATGTTAAATTTTGAGTAGATCAGTCCTGTACCAGGGTGATAGGATAGAAATATGACTAGTAAGAGAAAGAAGCATATAAATTTTAATCCAAGGTTCTGCGCAAAAAGGCATATCAAATATCAAAAACATATAGTTAACCATAGATATGACCAAGTCATATTTCCCATAGTGAATCAAATTGTGGTAATGGATCAATCAATAAGATTACAAACTTTAAGACTTATAAACATATAGGTCCCCTTGAGGTGTAATCTCTTTAGCAAAACAAAGGCAGAAACCACAAACTGCAAAATCATTACCCAAGCCAAACTTTTGTTTTAATTTCATGCTTGCAATCATGAAATTAAACAAACAAACGATAAATTTAAATGAAACACTCTTATAATCAGCTAGGCCAGTGAATCTCCTCGAAACCAAAAGACAAAAACATTTGCAATATACGAAGCGGGAAGCTACAAAAAAAATTTATCCCTTGGTGATGACTTTTTATTATGATACAATTTGACAGAATTGTTGGTTGCCAACAAGATCTAAGGCATTTGATGGCTCCATGTTGATGGGGATCATCTTTTATTCATCCTCTTTTTATACATTGAGTATGTGGGAATGATGTCCATGTCAGCATCATGGATGCCTCATGAGTATGAGAACTTGTGAAGCTTGTATACATTCCTGATCACATTCCGATCTCTTGTTTCTGTCACTGAAAAGGGACTTTGGCCTTACAAATTGTAAAGGAGAGACATAATTACAGCGAGGAGAATAAAGTGGTCAAGATTTGGGAGAATGACCTGGAGAGTTAGCCAACATCGGGTGAAATCCGTTATCAAGGGAAGTGTCATATCTCTTATGTGTATTTTGTCCTTATATTTACTTTCATGAATTTCTGCACATAGATCAGTAAATGCAAGAAT
>JASDQU010737887.1:46319-56766 GCA_032191745.1 Picea mariana
TTAGAAGCATATAAAAAACATCTTTCACTAAATTTGTTATTACTTACGAATAACATGAATTTAATAATATATTAATGGTGAATAATATATTATTTTTTTATGATATTATTGTATCTCAATTTTAATTCACTAAATTTGTTATTACTTATGAATAACATGAATTTAATAATATATTAATGATGAATAATATATTATTTTTTCTTATGATATTATTGTATCTCAATTTTAATATTCTGGTCTATTTAGATAGACATTGTACGAAAAGTGTATTAGAGTTGTAATCATGAAAAATCATAACAGAAAGGATAACATCAACATGGAATATTTCATGAATGTGTTATTCTTTAGTCCTTACCTTCAGCATGGTACTATAGCATTTGATTTATCGATTGACCTAGTATTAGTTAACCTTTGTCTTTTAATATTTTGTTCAAATCTAAAGTTTAATCCACATAGCATGGACTAATAAAGAACATATTAATAAAGGACATATCGATTGACCTGGTATTAGTTAACCTTTGTCTTTTAATATTTTGTTCAGATCTAAAGTTTAATCTACATAGCATGGATTAATAAAGAACATATTAATAAAGGACATATTTTTATTCATAATGAGGTGTGAAAATGAATTCTTTTTAATTCAAATGGATGACAGAGTGGAGAATTTTGTAAAAATTCATATTGTCTTTAATTTATGTTTTAGAAAAAGACATTCTTTGTAATTATATAAATGAAGTGTTTATTTAATAAAAATGTGTATTTTGTAATGCTGGTTGAGTCCTATTTTGACATTTAAGATTTTCATTTCGACTTCAAGTGAAACAAGTGTGTTGATTTCTCTTTCACTAACTTGATTGGAGGTCAATTAGGGCAGTACAGACCCAATACTTTAAAGATACTGAGCATCAATCTCCTTGGTAATCTCAACTTCCATTAAATTCATTTAATCGACTCGACGACGATCTCGTTAGTAATCTCGACTTCCATTAAATTTATTTAATGGATGTCAACTTCTCTTTAAATATTTACAACATGTTTTGGATAACTCTTGTTATCTTATTCTTGGCTCAGCTGCAATTTCATTGGTAATGTAAACCTCCATTACATTTATTTAGTGGATGTCAGTTACTTTCTAAATATGTACAATACATTTTGGATAACTCTTCTTGTCATTATGCTAACAATTTGATGATATTCAATATCTTTGTATCACTTACACATTGCAGGCTAAAGCGTTGATATGGGTGGAGATTTTGTGGCTAGTGCTAGTAAAATATTTAAGATCATATTTAAAATTTATATATTTCTTATTATACTCATCTTATTTGTGTATTTCTCAGCTCTAAAGAACAATCACTATTGATATGTGGGAAATTTAAAACACTATTTAAAATCTAGTTTAATTATTTTAAACACAAATAGGCATTTAATTAATAAGGAGAGAAAAACTAATATTCAGGAGTCATGTGAAAATACATTGAAATTTATTTTTTATTTTTTAGTTATAATAATTCATTCTTCAAATAATGGAAATTTATTTCTATTGTTTAGCTACAATGAATTTCGATGAAGTCTCACAATGTCAAGTAGTGTGCTTTTATCTTTCACTTGAAAAATAAGCTTACATACAATTTCAGGAAAATACTATGCAAGATACCAGTTACGTTTTTAAGAAAAAAAGTTTAATTTTTTAGTTTTTTTTACAAGTAATACAGTGTCAACTGAAATATATTTCAATTTTTTTAATAATAAATGATTTAAAATAATAAAATTTAAACAAAAAAATATTATTAATTTAAACATTCTATACAAATTTTACAAATTTTAGTTAACATTTATTTAATTACATGACATTTTGAGTTTTTAACTAATTGCATATTGCTTTACCCATCTACAACCTTTTTAGTTTGAATATATAAAAATAATATACATATTAAAAAAATTAAGTTTTTTTTTTTTTTAATATATAAAAATAATATCATATTAAAAGATTGAGACTAATAAACCTCTTCATCAAATGAAAGAAAAACGAAGAAATTCTAGCTATGTGGTTTTAGTGAGTGATTCATTGGAGTTTTGTTGTTTGTAATTGGAATATTTTCCATTATCAAGCTAGTTTGGTAGGCAAAGAAATTCTAGTTATATGCTTCGTTTTGTATAACCAAAACATTTAATCTTGGCAGGTAAAGAAATTCTAACTATATACTTCATTTTGTGTAACGGAAACATTTGATCTTGGCAAGGACTATGCTTCCATACAACACTTATTATACTAGCTTTATATTTTACTTGACTAACTCATGATTACCAAAACCAAAAAAAAAGAAAAAGCATGAATGTCCTTTGTTTTGGAGATAACATAAAACACAGAGCACAATGTCCTTTGTTTTGGAGATAACATAAGACACAGAGCACAATTTGTAATTATAATTTGTGACACAATATTAAAACTATTTTTCAAAGAGGACATGAACGTCCTTTGATTTGGAGATATATTCTTTAAAATATTTTTCAAAGAGGACATGAACGTCCTTTGTTTTGGAGATATATTTTTTAAAATATTTTTAATATTTTAAGTATATGAGAATATATTTTACATGTTAACATAACACTTTAACCTAGGAAGTCCTTTTAAATTTTTAATCAAATTAAATCTAAATTTTCAATTAAGTCAATTTTAAGACAAGTTCACCTCCACAACTTAAAGTTAAAAAATCTGACACATAAAATTAAACTAACAATAAAATTAAACAACAATAAAGAGATTGAAAAAAAAATCCCATAATTCAACAAAGATCCTTAAAAATTTGACCTAAATAAGTCAATGCAATTGAGCACCATTATCTATAAAGAGAGTTCCTTCACAGGAGAATATCATGAGGGTATTGTGACATATTCATAGGCTTTGAGCAATAATATCATTAAAATGAGTGTCTTATGTTCAAAAGAACACAACCTTATTGTAAAACTGAATGGTTGTACGTATATTCTTAACCCATGCTTTTATGACATACTTGGAAGGAATTAAACTAACAATGTGTTGTGTTTTACTTTGTTATAGATATCAAACTTTTTTTTATGTATACCAATATTAATTGAAAAATTATTAGAAGAAATAACATTACCTTGTATAAAACTTTGGGGTTGCTAATTCCTACTCTAATGATAACACATACTCATGAATCCAATGGTTTAGTCATCAAGTTAAAGGTCGGCCATGATAAAAGCACCTCAAGCCTTTTGGAAAGCAATAAAGCCTTCCTAAGGCGACCACTTTACAATAGGGTTGTTGGCCATCATTAAAGGCAGATGCAAGAAGTTATTAATGGCGTTAAGGCAATACAATACCTCATAACTCTTCAACCATGTCAAAAAAATCTTCATTGTATAGCTATGATTGGGCTAAGTCATTTATATATATTTTATAACTATTTTAAAATATATATATATATTAAAATTCCCTAAACCATATGTCGCGGGCTTGTCAAATAAAGTAAAAGATTAAAAATCAACTTGAACTAACTATTATAAACTTTATTGACCCACAAGCCCACCGACTCTAGAATAACTTCCATCACAAAATCAAAAGTGTCAAACCGAAAAATGATTAGAGAGAGAAACTTGATTTTGTTCGAAATAAGTCCTCCCACTTCAAGCTTCCTTAATGACTAAGATTGAAGTGATAGCACATAAATAGTAGGACTCAAAATGGTACCTTAAAGAACAAAAGGGGCCATTTAGATGAACATATTTTAGTCCCACCATGGTTTGACATTATGATTGCCAAACATCCTTTGGTCCCACCATGGTTTGACATTATGATTGCCAACCATTGTAGACTTTTATTAAACAAATGCTTTTGCTTTAATTTTTTATTAAACACATGTTTTTATTATGATTTAAACAAATTAATTAAAAAAAAAAAGTTTATTTAAATGCTTGATGTTTCATCGAAAAACACATAGTGAGCTATCACTTGTAAGATGGATTCTTCTTTTCCTCTTTGTTAACGTAAAAGCAAGGCTCATTCTTGTTTGATAACTAATAAAGAGTATGACATGAAAGTCATATAGTTGAAAACTAAACATAGATAAGCATTCTACTTTTTGCAATATAAAGTCCATATTACCCTTTCTTCTCTTCATCACTAACCAAACACATTGTTATCACTGAAATTTCGTTCGCAAATGGTTACAAGAATTCAGCATCGTCAAACAGTTATGAGGTCATTCATGGACCTGAATTAACACAAAAGCATTCACAAAGGGTCAAAACTATACAACTAGTGAAAAAATTAAAGTGTGCTATGAAGACATTGGGCACGCGCACACATGCGCAAAACAAAAACGTAGAAATCGCGCACATGCGCACGATGCGCGACTGTTGTCACAAAACGCCGCGCACCTGAGAAACGGTGCATTTATGAGAGTGGTTGGCCTCCCACCCACTTCTGATTCAGCTTCCAAGTTGATTTGACACTAAAATCTGGACTGGATTCGACTGGGTGGCTGGTCAAAGACCTAGAAATGCCCTAATTAGCCTCTTTACACACTACAAACTAGTTGGACAATAACTCAAATGAATGCTATAAAAAGGCCATGGATACACTTCATTTTTCAAGGAATTCATAGCAAAGTTATGATGCCATTATTCTCTTGAGGAATCTTCTATCATTGCCAAGAGTATACTTGCATCATTGCATTGGGCAATCCATCTCACCCCTTGAGTGGATTAGCAAATAATTATTTCACCATTTTCATTTTCATTTTCAAGGTTGTAAGAAGAGCTTATTTGTGGGGGTCCAAGAGCCCTCCCTTGGAGGAAGAAGGGACTCATATTCCTCTTGCTTCTCGGTGTTTTCTTTCACTAATATCAGCCTTATCATTGGTGACATGGGTCTCATTGTTTCTTTTATCTTTATGTCCCTATATTTATTAATTTAGTTGTTGTTTTATTTCTTAGTTTAATTCTTAGTTGTTGTTTTATATTTCTTTTTCTAACCCTTTTCCTTGCAATTGTTCTATTTAGCAAACCCAACTAAGCTTGCAAGCACCTCTATTTTGCTCACTAAGGTGACGAAAAAGGCGCAACACACATCTCATGCAATGAAAGTGTTTTTGTTGTTAATAGTTATATTTCAACCATGAGTACGAAATTAAAATGGTGGAGACTTTGAATATAATGAATATAAATATTTGAAAGTTAATTAATTATAAAAAAGTGAAATGTTTAACTTAATTTTAAGGTATTATTAGATTTAATGGGATAGATTTTGAGATCTTTTTTAGGACAAATTTGTGTTATCTTTTTTCTTTCATGGAATATCTAGATGGAGGGAGGCTTAATTGTTGGCCATAATAATGGTTGGTAACCTTAAAGGACTCGACCAAATTTGAACATGTGATTTATGGCCTACTGTTGGAAACATATCTCTAGTGGGTGGTTCAACCAATTGAACTAACCCTTAGAGCTAAGGAATTTGAGATATGTATAAAATATTTAATAGATAATTGTACCAAAAGGTGTTTCTATGGTCCATTATGGAGGAGATGTTGTAATATGGGTAACGTTGATGTCATCATATATTGACTTGAAAAAAATGATAATACTTATAACAAGTTATCAGGTGTTGTGGAAGGGATAGCTCCCCATACCACCACCTACCAACATTCTTATCCCACACTTGGTAAAAGGTGGTGGCATAGGGAGCATGCTATAGTTAATAGGGGAGGCCATATTCCCATCCCCTTGTTACAACGTCTTGTTGGTGTTGCTTCATATGTGTGCATGTCCTTCTTAACGTTGGGGAGTTTAGACCCAAGGTTCGTCCAGAGTTGACCAACAAAAACCGCAAAGCATCGACATATCAATCCTCAGCCAAGGCTAAAGAAGGTCTCACTCAAGATGAAGAGAGGATCACATAGACCATAAGGTCTTGTGTCAGGGATGAAGGACTGAACATACTAAGATCCCTCTGGGATGGCATTCACACATTCCATATCCAACGGCTTACTGTGATTAATAAGTAAAACAATACGCACACATCCAAATAACACATGATAGACACACAATAGATCAAAAATTTCATAGATTTATTATTCCTTTCATTCCATTCAACACAAACATACAATGAACAAACTATATTCGACAGTAACAGATTCGCACATCCCTTATTATATAATTCCCCAAAATTACAACATACCGCGTAATGTGAATCCTTTTTTTTACCTCAAACATATGACAGAATCATATTTATATTTAGAAGGATTACAATATTACAAAAGGTTGAGAGTGAGCTCGATACCAAACAACTCAATGGGTCTCATCTAACCATCTAACTCTATGTTTGATGTTGTTGCTTCCTTTTATAGATTTCCTGCTCGGGACTCTATCTCTTTCTACTCTACTCCACTTGTTCTACTGACAAATTGTCTCGCACGTTTATAGCACTTGCTTGTAGTCCACGTAGCCTTCTGGAATTAAGGAAATCTTAACTGCCTCTCCAACTCATCTTTTTTCAGCTCCATGATCCTTTGTGTTGTTGGTCGTAATCATTCGTGAAGATTTCCTGACAATTCCTTTCTTGATTCCGGCATGCGGCTTCTTGATTTTTGGTGCTTAATGACAAAACTTAGAACCATGTGCATATTTCATATCTTGGACTTGGCATGCAATATAAACATTGAGTTTGTCACACACTCCTTTCCCTTTTATGCGCATTTATCTTAAGCATTCACAAAATTGGAACATACACATACAAAACTTGGAATGAGCATGCACAACTTCATTTGTGTGCACGCACGATATTAACCCAAAACTTTGGGTGTCAATAGACCCCTACCACTATTACTTGGCTCATCCTTGAGCCAACTGCCTCATGGAATTATCACCTCAATGGACAACACAATGCTTCTGATTTCCTACAAAAAATCCTTAAATTGGCACTCGGGCTCATTAAAGTAGCCTTGGAGATCCTTCGTAAGTTGAACAACAGTCTCGGCTTCACTTGGTGTGACCTAAGAAGTTGTCAGATCTGTGTTCTTGATTTTCTCAATGAGAGGGTTGACAACAACCT
Source organism: Picea mariana (assembly GCA_032191745.1). Taxonomy (NCBI): domain Eukaryota; kingdom Viridiplantae; phylum Streptophyta; class Pinopsida; order Pinales; family Pinaceae; genus Picea; species Picea mariana. The sequence continues at coordinate 53,395 of JASDQU010737887.1, forward strand.
ACACATTAGAGAGATGCGTAAACAAGACCAAGGCCTTATCGGGCATAGATGTGATCATCTCTTCCATACTCTGTGGGTCATCCCAAGATGCAATGATCTCCTTTTTTCTTGTTGCAATTGCTAGCATTGTAGCATCTCACTCGTTTGGAGGGAAGGAATCCAAGTCATTTTTTTTTTGTGTGACCTCAGCCTTAGCTGCTCGAACCCTATCATGGATAACAATTACCTCTAGAGGACTCTGTAAATGATCCCACAAGTTAAATCTTTGAGTAACCAACGTGGAGAAATATTATCCACGTTTACTTCCCTCCTAGATGGTTGCTTCGGCGTGGGTCCTTTGCCTCTGAATCCCATCAACCGAGTGCTCTACTGTGAGAAAAACCCCAATAGTGCATTCATCCTTTCAACATTTGCAAATAAGTTTGCATGCAAATAATTGGGTTGCAAACCTGATCGTCGAACTGCTAATTTTGGAGATTTCAACCCCACACTTGCCCTTGCATGTGTCATATTTAGAATAAACTTCCTCCTACAGGGAATCCTTGGCCTTCAGGTGACTTGTTGGGTCTTCACCGGAAGTGGGTAGGCTGGAGACTCTGTGTATAATGGCTTGGTCGATAAGATATGGCTAATCCAACCAAAGATATTCCAGACTAAAATGAGGACATTTAAGGAGAGAGAGACTTATGGATTTATTTAGGGGTATTTCCCACTCTTGTATCATCATTATATCCTTCCCATCATCGTGTTGGATTACCTATGTGTATTTGTCTACCTTAAGCTCAGAGAACTGATGGGGGTTCCACATGTTATAATCGGCACACTTGAGCAACAACACCTTTATGAATGTAGGGCCTTCGAGTGGGACATTGTAGGGTAGCACTGAATAGAGAAGTGATTGTTCTTCCATGGCATTAGCCTTGGGTTGTTCCTTAGGTTTGCTCAATGATTCCATGTTAGGAATGGTAGCAATGAGGTTGGACTATTACAAGATGAATGAGATATTAGGATCTGCGGAAGCTTATATACAAGGGCAATGAAGGAGCTTATTCAAAATGTAGAGAAGAGGTAAGGAAGTGGAATGTTGTGCTCCTTCTTAACAAAATGAAGTCATAATGATGCTTGGTTAGTTATGCATGCAAATTTATTGTCCCTTCTTTTCATTGAGTTAGCTAGTACCATGTACCATTTTGGTCGTTAAATTTGTTGTGTTGGAAGTTGATCGGCCATTATCACATTAATGTCGAGATTTTCGCCAATGATTGCAATAACTACAACTTTACTCTGAATTGGGAAAATCTTCCTCCTAGCAATGGTGTTAATGAGCTTACATTCCTGAAATTGGATGAAGTTGAAGTGTTATAACTACCCGTCACCTCAACCATTATGATCACGAATCTGTTGTCGCCAACAAATATTTGAAATTAATGATATCTTAGACGACTAGACACATGCATGAATTTTAATCTCTAGGGGTGTCGTGCATGTTCCTCTGCACCCCGACAATATTTCAATGATATCTTAGTTGGGCGTAGTGACCCCTGGTGGGTCACTACATTTTCTCATGATCGTGCAACTAGTTAGTTGTCACCAAGGAGTAACAGTACTAGTCTCGGTCGATTCTGGTAATATTAATTGACTGACCAATTCTTTTGAAGTGATTCCCAAGTCGTATGTTGGCTCAATGGGGTTGGGGAAGAGTCGAGTCAGGAGCCTCTCCTCATGTGGTATGGAGGGTCACTTGACCTTCCCAATATAAAATCTAGTAAACGGGGATATAGGATGTCTCTTGGGTAATACGCGTCAGACATTCATATACCAGTTGTGTGTGTTACACCAAAGTTTAGCTATCCAACTCCTTTTGCAAGGGAAAGTATCTCACCGAATATCCATATCCGGTCTAAACCTTTCCCGCATGGATGCCTCGATAGATGCCCATTCATGATAAGGTTCTCGTTGCGTAGCCCACTGTTAAGATCACTTCCCACTTCCATAATTTCCCTCCCCTTCTCTATTTTCCCAACTCCTTTTGTCCTTTGTGTTTCCCTCTTCTATACTTACCCTAATTCCCCTTTTCTTTTTTTCCTTCTATTCTCCCTTTCTAGTTCTTATACTTAGTCATTTTTCCAAAACGATGAGTTCGCGGGTTGGAAGACTCACGGATCCTCATCTACATACACACTCTCACATCATGAGTCCAACCGACTGCCACATTATTCTATACTTAACCATTTTTTGTGGTCGTGGGTTCCTAGGTTGGCCAGTTTAAATCTTTCATATCCCTTGTTCCATTAACTACATTTTGTACCCAAACGATCTGGGATCTACATTTTGGCCATTCGATTTCCTGAGCTCCTAAGTATCTCATCCCTCCTATGATCAGACTAACCAACCGCATTACAACACTTAGCCAATTCTTAAACTTTTGCAATGGTGGGTTCGTGGGTTTCCGGGTTGGCGGGTTCACAAAAGTCCCAAATGTTATTTTCTTTCATCCATCCCTGCCACCTTTGCGTTATTCCCAAGACGCATTTAGTATGTTTTAATGCTAATAACCCATCATGCACGTCCTGTAAATATTTTCATTAATAAGTGAAGGGCTCGAGGAATTAACTCATTAAACCACATTAAATCATGATTTGTGGAAGATTATGTATTATCTCTCAAGCACTCATTTCTAATATTATCTGGACCAAAAGAACGCTCTTCTCAACTTATGGGAGCATCAGCTCGACAGAAGTTATTTGGAGATACTTTGAACATTTTTGGATGAGAGGATCAGAATTTTCAGTCGTTTAGAGCATACATACTCTTATTATTCATCCCCTTCTACTCAGAAGGAAGTAATTTGGATGTCTGAAATTGTGCGTGTAGGTTTTGTTCCTGAAATTTTTACTGTAAGGAATTTGGTTTCATGGTGCACTGAGAAATATATACCAAGCCATCATATGATTCCACTCTAGGACCATTCTCCCGTCGTTATTTCTCCGCAAGTATTTCATAAAATGTTGAAACTCCCAGAGCCGACACTCACCTTCAAAGGTGAAGATTGCAAATGTTGATTAAGGTTGGTTGTCATTGATGTCAACCCTTGAAGAAATCCTGGTAGCACAAAGGTTTGGGAAATGGACCTAAGTTTGTTTAATTTAAAGATGACTCATTATTATCTTGTCATTGTTTATAAGAAGTAAAAATGGATGAACTACAAAGTGGTCCCCTTATCGTGAAATCCCTCACGGGAAGACGCTTTGCAGATTGAGTTATCCTATAAGTATGGTTATAAAACTCATGCTTAATTGTGGAATAATGAGATGAAGGTCAATGAATTTGTCAGTGAAACTATCCTAGATGGATAGTTCTTTTCATTCCATT
>JASDQU010737887.1:62597-78708 GCA_032191745.1 Picea mariana
GACTCAAAATGGTACCTTAAAGAACAAAAGGGGCCATTTAGATGAACATATTTTAGTCCCACCATGGTTTGACATTATGATTGCCAAACTTCCTTTGGTCCCACCATGGTTTGACATTATGATTGCCAACCATTGTAGACTTTTATTAAACAAATGCTTTTGCTTTAATTTTTTATTAAACACATGTTTTTATTATGATTTAAACAAATTAATTAAAATAAATAAATAAATGCTTGATGTTTCATCGAAAAACAAACAGTGAGTTATCACTTGTAAGATGGATTCTCCTTTTCCTCTTTGTTAACGTAAAAGCAAGGCTCATTCTTGTTTGATAACTAATAAAGTAAGAGTATGACATGAAAATCATATAGTTAAAAACTAAACATAGAGAAGCATTCTACTTTTTGCAATATAAAGTCCATATTACCCTTTCTTCTCTTCATCACTAACCACATCTCATGCAATGAAAGTGTTTTTGTTGTTAATAGTTATATTTCAACCATGAGTACGAAATTAAAATGGTGGAGAGTTTGAATATAATGAATATAAATATTTGAAAGTTAATTAATTATAAAAAAGTTATATGTTTCACTTAATTTTAAGGTATTATTAGATTTAATGGGATAGATTTTGAGATCTTTTTTGGACAAATTTGTGTTATCTTTCTTCTTTCATGGAATATTTAGATGGAGGGAGGCTTAATTGTTGGCCACAATCATGGTTGGTAACTTTAAAGGACTCGACCAAATTTGAACATGTGATTTATGGCCTACTATTGGCAACATATCTCCAGTGGGTGGTTCAACCAATTGAACTAACCCTTAGAGCTAAGGAATTCGAGATATGTATAAAATATTTAATAGTTAATTGTACCAAAAGGTGTTTCTATGGTCCATTATGGAGGAGATGTTGTAGTATGGGTAACGTTGATGTCATCATATATTGACTTGAAAAAAATGATAATACTTATAACAAATTATCAAGTGTTGTGGAAGGGATAGTTCCCCATACCACCACCTACCAACATTCTTATCCCGCAGTTGGTAAAAGGTGGTGGCATAGGGAGCATGATATAGTTAATAGGGGAGGTCATATGGCCATCCCCTTGTTACAACCTCTTGTTGATGTTGCTTCATGTGTGTGCATGTCCTTCTTAACATTGGGGAGTTTAGACCCAAGGTTCGTCCAGAGTTGACCAACAAAAACTGCAAAGCATCGACATATCAATCCTCATCCAAGGCTAAAAAAGGTCTCACTCGAGATGCAGAGAGGATCACATAGACCATAAGGTCTTGTGTCAAGGATGAAGGACTGAACATACCAAGATCCCTCTGGGATGGCATTCACACATTCCATATCCAACGGCTTACTGTGATTAATAAGTAAAACAATACACATACATCCAAATAACACATGATAGACACACAATAGATCAAAACTTTCATAGCTTTATTATTCCTTTCACTCCATTCAACACAAACATACAATAAACAAGCTATATTCAACAGTAACAGATTCACACATCCCTTATTATATAATTCCCCAGAATTACAACATACTGCGCAATGTGAATCCTTTTTTTGACCTCAAACATATGACAAAATCATATTTATATTTAGAAGGATTACAATATTACAAAAGGTTGAGAGTGAGCTCGATACCAAACAACTCAATGGGTCTCATCTAACCATCTAACTCTATGTTTGATGTCGTTGCTTCCTTTTATAGATTTCCTACTCGGGACTCTATCTCTTTCTACTCTGCTCCACTTGTTCTACTAACAAATTGTCTCGCACGTTTATAGCACTTGCTTGTAGTCCACGTAACCTTCTAGAATCAGGGAGATCTTAACTGCCTCTCCAACTCATCTTTTGTCAGCTCCATGATCCTTTTTGTTGTTGGTCGTAATCATTCGTGAAGATTTCCTGACAATTCCTTTCTTGATTCCGGCATGCGGCTTCTTGATTTTTGGCGCTTAATGAAAAAACTTAGACCCACGTGCATATTTCATATCTTGGACTTGGCATGCAATATAACGATTGAGTTTGTCACACACTCCTTTCCCTTTTATGCACATTTATCTTAAGCATTCACAAAATTGGAACAAACACATACAAAACTTGGAATGAGCATGCATAACTTCATTTGTGTGCATGCACGAGATTAACCCAAAACTTTGGGTGTCAACAGACCCCTACCACTATTACTTGGCTCATCCTCGAGCCAACTGCCTCATGGAATTATTGCCTCAATGGACAACACAATGCTTCTGATTTCCTACAAAAAATCCTTAAATTGGCACTCGGGCTCATTAAAGTAGCCTTGGGGATCCTTCATAAGCTGAACAATGGTCGCAGCTTCACTTGTTGTGACCTAAGAAGCTGTCAGATCTATGTTGTTGATTTTCTCAATGAGAGGGTCAACAACAACCTACACATTAGAGAGATGCATAAACAAGACCAAGGCCTTATCGGGCATAGACGTGATCATCTCTTCCATACTCTGTGGCTCATCCCAAGCTGCAATGATCTCCTTTTCTCTTGTTGCAATTGCTAGCATTGTAGCAGCTCGCTCGTTCGGAGGGAAGGAAACCAAGTCATGGTTTTTTTGTGTGACCTCAGCCTTAGCTGCTTGAACCCTATCATGGATAACAATTACCTCTAGAGGACTCTGTAAATGATCCCACAAGTTAAAGCTTTGAGTAACCAACGTGGAGAAATCTTATCCATGTTTACTTCCCTCCTAGATGTTTGCTTCAGCATGGGCCCTCTGCTTCTGAATCTCATCAACCGAGTGCTCTACTGTGAGAACAACCCCAATAGTGCATTCATCCTTTCAACATTTGCGAATAAGTTTGCATGCAAGTAATTGGGTTGCAAACCTGATCATCGAACTGTTAATTTTGGAGATTACAACCCCGCACTTGCCCTTGCATGTGTCATATTTAGAATAAACTTCCTCCTACAGGGAATCCTTGGCCTTCAGGTGACTTGTTGGGTCTTCACCAGAAGTGGGTAGGCTGGAGACTCTGTGTATAATGGCTTGGTCGATAAGATATGGCTAATCCAACCAAAGATATTCCAGACTGAAATGAGAACATTTAAAGAGGGAGAGAATTATGGATTTATTTAGGGGTATTTCCCACTCTTGCATCATCATTATATCCTTCCTATCATCGTATTGGATTACCTATGTGTATTTGTCTACCTCAATATCGGGGAACTGATGGGGGTTCCACACGTTATAATCGGCACACTTGAGCAACGACACCTTTCTGAATGTAGGGCCTTCGAGTGGGATGTTGTAGGGTAGCACTGGCTAGAGAAGCGATTGTTCTTCCATGGCATTAGCCTTGGGTTGTTCCTTAGGTTTGCTCGATGATTCCATGTTAGGAATGGTAACAATGAGGTTGGACTATTACAAGATGAATGAGATATTGGGATCTGCGGAAGCTTATATATAAGGGCAATGAAGGAGCTTATTCAAAATGTAGAGAAGAGGTAAGGAAGTGGAATTTTGTGCTCCTTCTTAACAGAATGAAGTCATAATGATGCTTGGTTAGTTATGCATGCAAATTTATTGTCCCTTCTTTTCATTGAGTTAGCTAGTACCATGTACCATTTTGGTCGTTAAATTTGTTGTGTTGGAAGTTGATCGGCCATTATCACATTAATGTCGAGATTTTCACCAATGCTTGCAATAACTACAAATTTACTCTGAATTGGGGAAATCTTCCTCCTAGCAATGGTGTTAATGAGCTTACATTCCCGAAATTGGATGAAGTTGAAGTGTTAGAACTACCCGTCACCTTGACCATTATGTCCATGAATCTGTTGTCGCCAACAAATCTTTGAAATTAATGATATCTTAGACGACTAGACACATGCATGAATTTTAATATCTAGGGGTGGCATCCATGTTCCTTTGCACCTCGACGATATTTCAATGGCATCTTAGTTGGGCGTAGTGACCCCTGGTGGGTCACAACATTTTCTCATGATCGTGCAACTAGGTAGCTATCACCAAGGAGTAACAGTACTAGTCTTGGTCGGTTCTGGTAATATTAATTAACTGACCAATTCTTTTGAAGTGATTCCCAAGTCGTATGTTGGCTCAATGGGGTTGGGGAAGAGTCGAGTCAAGAGCCTCTCCTCATGTGGTATGGAGGGTCGCTTGACCTTCCCAATATAAAATCTAGGAAACGGGGATATAGGATGTCTCTTGGGTAATACGTGTCAAACATTCATATACCAGTTGTGTGTGTTACACCACAGTTTAGCTATCCAACTCCTTTTGCAAGGGAAAGTATCTTGCCAAATATCCATATCTGGTCTAAACCTTTCCCACATGGATGCCTCGATAGATGCCCATTCACGATAAGGTTCTCGTTGCGTAGCCCACTGTTAAGATCAATTCCCACTTCCAGAATTTCCCCCCCCTTCTCTATTTTCCCAACTTCTTATGTCCTTTGTGTTTCCATCTTCTATACTTACCCTAATTCCCCTTTTCTTTTTTCCCTTCTATTCTCCCTTTCTAGTTCTTATACTTAGTCATTTTTCCAAAACGGCGAGTTCACGGGTTGGAAGACTCGCGGATCCTCATCTCCATCCACACTCTCACATCATGAGTCCGACCGACCGCCACATTATTCTATACTTAACCATTTTTTGTGGTCGTGGGTTCCTAGGTTGGCGGGTTTCAATCTTTCATATCCTTTGTTCCATGAACTACGTTTTGTACCCAAACAATCCGGGATCTACATTTTGGCCATTCGATTTCCCGAGCTCCTAAGTATCTCATCCCTCCTATGATCAGTCTAACCAAGTACATTACAAAACTTAGCCAATTCTCAACCTTTTGCAATGGTGGGTTCGTGGATTCCTGGGTTGGCGAGTTCACAAAAGTCCCAAATGTTATTTTCTTTCGTCCATCCCGTCCGCCTTTGCGCTATTTAAAGATGCATTTAGTATGTTTTAATGCTAATAACTCATCATGCAGGTCCTGTAAAGATTGTCATTAATAAGTGAAGGGCTCGAGGAATTAACTCATTAAACCACATTAAATCATGATTTGTGGAAGATTATATATTATCTCTCAAGCGCTCGTTTCTAATATTATCTGAACCAAAAGAACGCTCTTGTCAACTTATGGGAGCATCAGCTCGACAGAAGTTATTTGGAGATACTTTGAACATTTTTGGATGAGAGGATCAGAATTTTCAGTGGTCTAGAGCATACATACTCTTATTATTCATCCCCTTCTACTCAGAAGGAAGTAATTTGGACGTCTGAAATTGTGCGTGTAGGTTTTGTTCCTGAAATTTTTTACTGTAAGGAATTTGGTTTCCTGGTGCGCTGAGAAATATATACCAAGCCATCAGATGATTCCACTCTAGGACCATTCTCCCGTCGTTATTTCTCTGCAAGTATTTCGTAAAATGTTGAAAATCCCAGAGCCGACACTCACCTTCAAAGGTGAAGATTGCAAATGTTGATTAAGGTTGGTTGCCATTGATGTCAACCCTTGAAGAAATCCTAGTAGCACAAAGGTTTGGGCAATGGACCTAAGTTTGTTTGATTTAAAGATGACTCATTATTATCTTGTCATGGTTGATAAGAAGTAAAAATGGATGAACTCCAAAGTGATCCCCTTATCGTGAAATCCCTCACGGGAAGACGCTTTGCAGATTGAGTTATCCTATAAGTATGGTTATAGAACCCATGCTTAATTGTGTAATAATGAGATGAAGGTCAGTGAATTTGTCAGTGAAACTATCCTAGATGGATAGTTCTTTTCATGCCATTTCTGGTGGTATGTGGAACATCACATAACTCCTCACGATTAGAGATTTATGGCCATATGAAGTTGGAGAACCCTCATGAGACATATATAAGCCCCTAAAAGTCAAAGTGTTTGAAAAAATATATATTTTAAATGGAGAACTCCCTAAAATAATGAAAGTGTAATGCTACATGAAAGTATAAACAAGAGGCAAGGTTCTCTCATTAAATCACACTTGAACACATTGAATATCTTTTGTTGTGTGAGGCTTATTGCAAGTATCATTGATACATCTGAAGTTGTGAAAGTCTGAGGTAGTACGAAGGGTTGACGGTGAAATTCTCGAAATTACAACAAATACAAAAAAAAAACTATTTTCTGAGGTGTACACGGGCTGACTGTGTATAGGATGCATACATACTGAGGCGTACATGGGTTGTAAGTGTATAGGGTGCATACATGTTGGTAAAGCCATGAAAATTGAGAAGATGAAGATGCAGAGGTTCTAAATTCTAAGATCAAGCTCCCTGGAAGGTCTACAGTGCTTAGATACATTAGATCTATCCATTGATTCAAAAGGTGTGTCTTATTTCTTGAATAGTTGGATTTTGATGTATGTGTTGGGCTCTAAATATTTCCTAAAAACAACCTTAGTCTGACATTAATTTATCAACCAAGGATTCGTCTTCTCTTTCAAGAATGTCAGCAAAGTCTATGCAGATAGTTGTAGAGGTTTAAATCGTGTAGATAATTCAGTTACAACAAATCTGAGTCTATCTAAATTACTGCAATAATCAAGTTCTTAAAAAACTCTGAAACTAATAACTCGCTCAATAGAATTTGTAATTTGAAAAATAACACACCACGAATCAAAGCATCAATCAATTTACTAAAGTCATTCATTTATCTAAGAAACAGTAATTTAATCTATGAGAACACTTAATGAATCAATCTCTCAATGATTAATTAATCTACTAGAAAAGAACAATGATCTACTGAATATTTAAGAAGGAACAACAAATGTGAATTAAGCGAAAGGAACAACAAATGCAAATTTAACGAAAGGAACAGCAAATGTGAATTTAAATGAAAGGAATCCACAAGCGATAAATTAACAACAATTGGAAACGGAACAGCAATCGATGATCTTTAAATGGAACATCTATTCTCTGCAAATGGAACAACTTAACCAATTCATAAAAGAATCAACACATTAACGAATATATTTTAACTGTTGAAAGAAAATTCAAATCACAGAACTAAAAAAGAATTGACATGATTACAGATGAGACAGTAACTCCTTATGACTGGGCCCACGATCTTGAGAAGGTACTGCTACGAAAAACTCAGTAGGAAGAAATGATCAAAATGCTTGAAGATTTTATTAATTCCATAATTGATAAATCATTTACAATGGATTGTTGTACATAATGTCAACAATTAAGAGATCCAAATGTTTGGTTAAATTCCTTCTGGGTTCTCTCTATTGTTCACTATCCTTTATATATTACAATGAGATAAGTAAATTAATCTATCCTGAGGATCGAGAGATCCACAGGATTTATTTTACTATTTATGAAGATTGCAAGATAAAAATTCAATCTTCCTTTGAACCGTTTTGTGCCTGATTTCTTTGATCTTCGATGACCTGTGCATATTCATGATCTTCTTAATTATCTTTAGTTAACAACAATTGTCCATTTCTGCATGAAATCAAAACAATTCAAACCAAAGTTCAGAAAATATCTAATATCATTCAATAATATTTTCTAAATACTTTTTAACCATTTTCTTCCCTAATTACTTCAAATTAATAGAAAAATCAACAAAGAATATATCACAAACCATAGTAATAAGAAGAATATTTATACCTTTTTCTCAACCCAACAATATGCATGAGAAACGGTTATGGAGATTTGAGGATTCTCCCTAGAGAGACTAGTGGTTGCATGGGATCTTTCGCATAAGTCAGATCTACAGAAATACAATGTTGGTATATTTATCATTGATACTTCTTCTTGAGACACATCCTGTATTTCTTGGCATATGGATAAGGGTTTTTGTGGTACATGGTTGAGAGCTTGTATTTGTGAAGTGGTTGATGTATTAAGAGGCTGAATATCAGAAAGGGTTTTGATGACTAGATCATGTGAGGGTTATTATACTTGTTCATGATTACACACACCTATATGGCACATGACTAGAGAGAGATATATATGCTTTGGGTAAAGTTTATGTATGAGGATGCATGCACAGGGTACAGTTACAATCTAGATATAGTGACAGGTTACAGATCTATGTGAAAGAAGTTACAGAGGGTCAGAAGTGTTCAAGAGAAAGGAAACACTAGTTTTCAGAAGGCATACGTAGGCTGCATAACAATTTGGTCGCGTACATACGTGGGCTGCATAACAGATAGGGAACATACATATGTGTGCTACAGCACTACAGGTCGTGTACATGTTGTATTTTTGTTGATACATGTTCATTGTAGGTACATATTGATTACAGGGCAGTTGTACAGGTTGGATACAGGTCAATGGTATAGGTTGAGACAGTTGTACAGTGGTATATCTCACAGTGATAGTGTGACAGTGGTTCCATCATTCTACTTATACCTCAGGGAGATTGGACGAGGCAGCGACAGGTGGTTGTAGCCACCTTCTGGTTGTAGCCGGAGAACTTAGGGGGTTGTAACCTCCATCTGGTTGTAGCCAGAAAATTGGGGAGTTGGAGCTTCCCTCAAGTTGTAGCCTAAGAAACTAGGGGGTTGAAGCCTCCTTCTAGTTGCAGCTGGAAAACAAAGGAAGTTGGTGCTTCCAATGAATGTAATTCTTCAAGACATATAAGAAAAAGCATTATGTGGTTTTCTCTCGCTTTGGGCTTCCACGTAAAACACTGGTGTACTGTGTGTATGTGTATGATTGTTCATATGTTCATTGCTTATTTACTCTGCAGTTATTGGATGATAATGCTACATTGATATAAAACTTGGATTGTATGGTTAAAAAGGATTAGATTTCTCTATTACTAATTCACCCCCTCACCCATCTCAATAATCCAATAATTGGTATCAGAGAAGGTTCCTTCAGAAATCAGTTTAACCACTGAAAGTTAGATCATGGAGAGAAAAAACATGTATAAAAATGGAATAGCACAGTTTGATGGATAGAAGTATGCATTTTGGAGCATAAGGATGAAAACATATATACAGGCATCGGGATTTGAAATTTGGCAACCAATTGTAGATAATTACACAACACCAGCAATTCCGTCGACAAATGACAAAGCAATAAATCTCGATCAGAATAATTCCAAAGACACAAATGTACTTTGGAATGGTCTTGGAGAATCGGTATTCACCAAAGTTGCACATTGTAAATCTGCTAAAGAGATTTGGGACAAACTTCAAAACATTTATGAAGGAGATTCAAAAGTCAAAGCAACAAAGCTTCAAACTTACAGAGGTCAGTTTGAACAACTAAAGATGAAGGAAGATGAGAATATTGCAGCTTACTTATTGTGAGTTGATGAAATAGTAAATGCAATCATGGGATTGGGAGAAGAAATCAAAGAATCGGTAATTGTTCAAAAGTTTCTAAGATCTCTTCCTATGAGATTTGATCCTAAGATATCAGCGCTAGAAGAAAGAGCAGATCTAAACTCAATAAGAATGGGCGAACTACATGGAATCTTCACAGCATATGAAATGAGAATTGAATAGGAAAATCCAGATGTAAAAGAAGCAGCCTTCAAAGCATCCAAAAGATCAAAGCAAAAGGGAAAGAAACAAGAACATAGTAGCAATAGTGACGTCTCAGAAGATGATGAAGAAGTGGCCAACTTTGTCAGAAGACTGAACAAGGGAACCGATGATAGGTATAGAGGTAAGCTTCCTTTAATTTTTTTTAATTGTGATGACATTGGTCATTTTTCTAACAAACATACTCATAAGAAAAAGAGAAATGATGAAGGTGACTCAAAAATAAAACAAACATATAAAGTCAAAAGAACCACAAAGAAATCTTTCAAGAAAAGCTTATGCACCAAAGAAGACATCTCATCATCAGATGAATATGAAGTCGGTGACAGTGAGAAAAAAAGAGTTATATTCATGGAAGTAGAAGACTCTGAAGTAGAATATGAAGAAGCCGAAGAAGATATTGGAGAGGCATAAGTTGACTACCGAGAGGAATTGATGAGTGCCATAGAAGTTATCAGAAGAGAAAAGATGAAAAACAATAAGCTACAAGCGGAAGTAGACAAGAAAGAAGGCACTCATGAATTAGAACAAATGATTAGAAATTTGAAGGTTCAAATTGAAGAAGATAAAATAATTGAAGAATCACTCAAAGAACAGCTAGAAGGAAGAGACGGGATCATTGAAAATTTGGAAGTAGAGATTGTCACATTAATAAAGGATCCTCAAAAGAAAAATATGCAGAACAGCTCAAAAGTTTTGAATGACATTATAAACAGTCAAAGGCCTAATCATGACAAGTTCGAACTTGAATACAATCAGACAGAAAATGGATCAAGCTCCAAAACAACATAACAAGAAACATATCCAAAAATCTATGCAAAAACAATCAAAGGGGATAGGAAAGTGTACAGAGAAAATTACAGGGACACTCCTCCACCATGAAGATTCAGACTTCAAAATCAACGACCGACAGAAAATAATAGGTCTCAAGAAGAAGAAGGATTCATAAGAACACCTCCTTTCAGAATATCTTCAACTCCCAGGTATCAAACTATATTTTTTCGTTTATGTTATGCATGTAATAATTTTGGACATAAAGCTATGAATTGCAGAGCTAACAATAGAAACATAAACAACTTTGAAATTCATACACAAAAGGGTTATCCAAGAAGGCCTAGTGAAACAGAGAGAAGTTACAACAAGTTTAAATCATTAAGCACTAAAGTGGAATGCTACAAGTGTCACAACTTTGGACACATGGCCAAATATTGTAGAATGCAAATCCCTCCTAGAGAACCACAACAGAACATGAACAATCACAGACAGGAACCTCAAAAAAGGACATGGATAAGAAAGCAGAATCAGTACAGCAATGAAGAATGCACACTCACTCTACAAGCTAAGCAGAAGAAAAGCGGTTGGTATGTTGACAGTGGTTGTTCAAAACACATGATAGGTTATAGAGACAGGTTTCTTACATTAAGAAAGGAAAGAAATGGATCAGTCTCCTTCGAAAATGATGATTCAGCTAAAATCATTGGAAAAGGCACAGTCAGAATTTGGGAACAAGAATACAAAGGAAAAAAATGTTCTACTAGTAGAAGATACGAAACATAATATTCTAAGTGTGAGCCAAATGTGTGACCAAGGTCATAAAGTTACTTTTGATTCACAAAAGTGTGAGATAAGAAAAGAAGGTTCAGGAAAATTGATTGCTGCTGTTGCGAGAACTTCAAGCAACATATATGTGTTAAGTGAAATTGGAAATGAAAAGTGTTGTCTAGGAAAAGAAGATGAAAGTTGGCCATGGCACAAAAGAATGGGTCACATACATTTTGATAACCTTGTCAAAGTCAGCAAAAGAGAAGCAGTCAGAGAAATGCCCCAGATCATGAAACAAACCAACACTTTATGCAAGCATTGTCAACAAGGAAAGCAAACAAAGACCAGGTTCAAATTAAAGAAATATTCAATGACAAGACCACTGGAAATTGTGCATACTGATCTAGTTGGACGAACTACAACAAAGGGTTTAAAATATGAGAAATACTTATGTTATTAGTTGATGATTATACAAGAATGACTGCAGTTTACTTTCTCAAGAATAAGTCAGAAGCTTTTGAAAACTTCAAGATCTACAAGGAAATGGTTGAAAATGAAATGGATTCAAAAATCAAATGCTTGAGATCTGATAATGGAGGAGAGTTCACTTCAAAGGAATTTATGGACTACTACAGAAGTCATGGAATAAAAAGGAAATTCATCGTTGCTAGGACACCTCAACATAATGGAGTTGTTGAAAGAAAGAACATGACAGTACATGAAATGCCTCAAACAATGCTAATGGATTCCAAATTGACAGATATTTTTTGGACACATGCAATGCAGACAATAGTTCACATTCAAAATGGATTAATGCTCATAAACAACACTGACAAAACTCCCTACGAGATATGGAAAGGAAGACCAGCAAATGTGAAGCGCTTCAGAGTTTTTTGAAGCAAATGCTACATCAAAAGAGAATATGGTAGAATGGGAAAGTTTGACTCTCGTGTGGACAAAGAAGTACTTGTTGGTTACTCAAGTACAAGGAAAGCATACAAGTGTTACAAACTGAGATTGAACAAAGTTGTGGAAATCATAAACGTAACAATTGATGAAACAGGGAGACAAGAATTAAAGGAAGAAGAAAATGCATCAATGGAATAGCTTTACAAATAAGAAACAGAAGATGAAAAAGAAGGGGAAGATAAAGAGGATCCAACAGAAGCAGAAGAGTAAGTTTAGCAAGTGACTCCAAAGACACCTAGCAGACGAGTACAGAAGAATCATCTTTCAGATCAGATTATTGGAAACAAAGACGCAGGAGTTGAGACTAGAAGAAGAATTTGTTTGCCAGAACAAACGCACCTAGCACTCACATCTATGATTGAACCAATATGTTTTGAAGAGGCTAGCAAGGATGAATTTTGGAATAAGCCCATGGATGAAGAACTGGATCAAATAGAGAAAAATGACACTTGGGAATTGGTTCCAAGACCAAAGGATAAGAATGTGATCGGCACAAAGTGGGTATACAGGAATAAATTGAATGAAGATGGACAGGTTACAAGGAACAAAGCTACATTGGTATGTAAAGGATATGCACAGGTTGAAAGAATCGACTTTGAAGAGACATTTTCCTCAGTTTCCAGAATGGAAGCAATCTGATTGCTTTTAGCTTACGCATGCTCCAAAAATATTAAAGTGTATCAGATGGACGTAAAATCATCTTTTTTGAATGGGGAACTTGAAGAAGAAGTCTACATTGAACAACCAAAAGGATTTCAGTTGTCAGAGAATGCATATTATGTGTGTAAATTAAAGAAGGCCTTGTATGCTCTAAAACAAGATCCTAGAACACGGTACTCTAGACTGGATAAATATATACAACAGGTAGGGTTCATAAAAGGAAGTGTAGACATCAACCTCTACATCAAGGTAGGTCAAGATAGTATTTTATTAATTGAAGTTTATGTTGATGATATTATTTTTGGTAGTGATGATGACAGGTTAAGCCATAAATTTGCAAAAGATATGCAGAATGAATTTGAAATGTCATTACTTGGAGAACTATCCTTCTTTCTGGGACTTCAGATATGTCAAAGCAACCAAGGAATTTGTATTTCTCAAACCAAGTTTATCATATAAATGCTAAAGAGGTTCGGAATGGAAGATTGCAAACCAGTTATCACTCCCATGCAAACCAGTTGCAAGTTAAGCAAAGATGATGATTCAAATTCTACAGATCAGAGGCAATACAGGTCAATGATAGGTAGCCTATCATATGTGACAGCATCCAGACTAAATGTAATGCAGGAAGTTGGACAGGTAGCACGATTTCAAGCAACACCAAAGGAATCACGTGTATTAGCAGTAAAGAGGATTTTCAGATATCTCAAAGGAACAAAAGAGTTTGGATTATGGTATCCAAAAGGAAAAGATCTATCACTTATTTCTTACACAAATGCAGATTGGGTAGATTGTATTAATGACCCATGAAGCACCAATGGAGCAGTGTTCTACTTGGGTGAGTGTTTAGTATCATGGGTAAGCAAGAAACAATCATCATTATCTCTATCTACAGCCGAGGAAAAGTATATTGCAGCAACGACATGTTGTATACAGGTTCTTTGGATGAAACAAACTTTAACAGATATACAGGTTGAGTATGATGAGCCCATTCCAATCTATATGATAATACTAGCACCATCAGTATCTCAAAGAACCCAATGATGCACTCCAACACAAATCACATTCCAATCAAGTATCACTTTCTACGGGAACATGTTGCAGAAAAGAACATCAGAGTTGAGTATGTGGGCACAAAATAACAAGTGGAAAACATCTTTACAAAACCACTTCCACGGAAATCCTTTGAGTATCTTTGCCAGATACTCGGAGTTATTTCTACTCCAAAATGAATGTTTTTGAATGCTTATCTTATATGTCTTAGATGTACACGAGGAAACACCATAAAGAGGACAGTTCATTTAGGGGGAGCAGCCCCAGATGGAAATATACATTTTCCATTGATGACAAAGGGGGAGAAATTTATTAGATGGAGAAGACAGAGGCATGATTCCAGGGGGAGGAATAGTCACAGAGATGGAGAGGACAGAGCCATGGTTATAGGGGGAGAATGAGTTATATGACTTCAGTATTGCATGACATGATTTCAATATTTCATAAGAGTGTTTCAATCAATGCCAAAGAGGGGTATTGTTCATTAAGGTTGGTTGTCATTGATGTCAACCCTTGAAGAAAGCCCGGTAGCACAAAGATTTGGGTAATGGACCCAAGTTTGTTTGATGTAAAGATGACCCATTATTATCTTGTCATGGTTGATAAGAATTACAAATGGATGAACTCCAAAGTGGTCCCCTTATAGTGAAATCCTTCACGAGAAGACGTTTTGTGGATTGAGTTATCCTAGCAGTATGGTTAGAGAACCCTTGCTTAATTGTCGAATAATGAGATGAAGGTCAGTGAATTTGATCCAGGTGGATATTGGTGGCCACCCACCTATTCCACCTGGACCCCCACCATTGTTTCTTTCAGTTTTTCAGTTTCCTTAATTGTAGCACAATTTACTATTTTTGGCAGTTTTTCGGGTCCTGAACTTCCGAACCCGTTTTGAGGCCCTAAACGACGTTTTTTGGGCATAAAACCTCCTACAAAAACTATTATATTTTCAACCATGATATTCACAATCAATAGTTGTAGTCCTCGGATAGATGTTTCTAACGATATATCATATGATTCAAACGGAGATAGTATGCCAAAGTTACAACCCCGGGAAATTGATGTACCAATTTACCCCTGATGGGGCCCATATTCTGGTGTTTCATATCCTAGGGTTAGGTTTTTGGATGTTTGGGGTTTACATTGTTTCTCAATAATATATAGGCCTTCGAGCCTCATTGTAACATAGAGTTCATAGGCCTGTAGCCGCCACATCTCTTCTAAGAGATAAGCTATCAGCACCCTATCTAGTTTATTTCTATTATGTCTATAACCAAATTTCAGTTCTTTGATATTAATGAAATGAAGTGTTATTTCCACTGCATCTTTGTATTCATGGTTATTTGTGTATTCTGTTGCGTTCCTGCATAAATTCGGATCAGTGGTATCAAATCGGTCTGCCCTTTCTCGATCCTTCTTTGCATGTCCCCAACGAGGTCGGGGTATAAGGAGTTAGGGATTGATCTGGTTGAACCTTTGCAAGATCAACCTTGCAAACCCCAACGGCCTCCCATGGGGGACGAAAAGAAAGAAGAGGGAGCAAGAGATCTTATCAAAATATTGCTCGAGTAGGCCCTTGAAAAACAAAGGAACGTGATGATGGATAACTTCACCCAGATCCTTCAACGATTTCCCACTGGTGGCACATCTGCATCCAACAACAACTATGGGGGCGCAACACCTTTTAAGGTACAAGTAAACTTTGACATTTCCATATTTAATGGCCAAATAGATTCAGACGTCATAGATAGATGGTTGAATCTATTAGAAGGATATTTCTCGGTTCATGAGTTTTTCGACTGGGAGAAGATTATTTTTTCACTGCTCAAAGCCATCCCCCATGTCAAGGACTAGTGGGAAACCTACTGTGAGAAAAAGGATGAGGAGGAACCCTCTATATTCTTGGTCGTACCCACTTGGAATTATTTTTGAGATGCCATCAAGGAACAATATTATCCCTTGGGGAGCTATGAGGACAAGTACATACAATGGACTACGTTGCGGCAGCAAAGGGATCAAGATGTGCATGAGCTAACGAATCTACTCCATACCCTACACACAAAGTTGGGTATAAAATATTTGGAGAAACATTTGGTGTTGAAGTACCACAGTTGTCTATACAGATACATTTAGGAGGAAATGGAGTTCATCGACATCTCCTCGCTTGGTACGGCATACTAGTATGCTGCCAAGATTGAGCAGAAATTCAAATAGAAGAAGCGAGAATTTGGATCTGTGAATCAAAAGAAAGCGAAAGGTGCCCCCAAACCGCAAAACAAAGGACAAATCCAAGGCATGGAAGATCAATACAACTGGCCAAAGCCGCAAGAAAAGAACAACACC
>JASDQU010737887.1:79078-100949 GCA_032191745.1 Picea mariana
TCATAGCACACCCACAATAGTACACCATCGGGTGGCTTCACCAAGGATGGGATCTCTATGTCAGCCAACAGTGTTGCCTTCCCTATAGCATCAAGCCCTTCACCGATGTAGTATTATGTGACATTTCTCCTATTGATGTTTGTGATGTATTATTAGGCCAACCATACTTGTGGAAGCGACATGTTGTGTATGAGTCTCAGCCTCGCGCAGTTATTGTTACCTTGGGAAATAAGTTGTATAGGATACCATAGGTACCACTGCATGACGCTATCTCTTTGGTTACTGCAAAACAATGCAGTATGCTCATTTCCAAAATTGTAAAATTTGTTTTCCTCATGATCCACCCTCGGGGCAAGAAGAATATTGTGGCCACGAACTCTAGACAGGGCTCCTCTACACGAAAACAACAAATAGACAAGGCCATGGAGGAGTATCAGGACATCGTCACCTCACCCGCAAAGGTGCCTCTGCACTGTCAGGTCAAGCACCCCATCGATATGACCCCAAGTGTGTTGTTGCCCAATGGACCGATCTATCAACGTTCTGCTCTGGAGAACGATGAAATCAAGAGGCAGATTTAGGAGCTATTGTAGAAAGGTCACATCTGGCCAATTTCATCGCCCTGTAGGATCTCAATCATGTTGGTACAGAAGAAGGATGGGACTTGGAGACTCTGTATTGACTATCAGGCACTGAACAAGATCACTGTCTAGAATAGGTACCCGATCCCATGGATTGATGACCTTCTAGACCAACTCAAAGGGGAGAAATATTTCAGCAAGATCGACTTAAATTTCAGGTATCACTAGGTACCAATCGAACCATCTGATGTGTGGAAGACTACCTTCAAAGCCAAGGATGGCCTTTTCGAATGGTTGGTCATGCCTTTCAGGTTAACGAATGCTCCTGCAACCTTCAAGAGCCTAATGGACAACATCTTGTGTTCATTCACAAACTCTTATAGTAGTGTAACTGGATGACATCCTGATCTTCAACCAAACTTGGGAATAGCACCTCCACCACATCCGACAGGTCCTCCAAACACTGCGGAAACACAAGTTGTGCACCAATTTAGAGAAGTGAACTTTTGGCATTACCCAGGTTCAGTATCTGTGATACATTATTGATGATCATGGGGTGCATGTGGATCCAACCAATATTCAAGTCATCCAAGATTGACCAGCCCTGACCACTCTAACAAAGCTTCACAACCTTTTAGGTCTTGCTAATTTCTACCATAGGTTCATGTTGGGATTTTCTCATATCACTTGGCCCTTGAGTCAAGTCACCAAGCGAGCAGCAAAATCAAAATTCTTTTGGTCGGAATCTCAACAGAAGGTGTTCATGGAATTGAAACATCGTCTCTGTTGTGCCCTAGTGCTCACATTACCAGACTTGAAACAAGTATTTGAGATCGAGATAGATGCCTCTGACTATGCTATTGGGACAATTCTTACTCAACAGGGGCATCCAGTGGCATATCACAGTGCAACATTTTCTGACATAGTTCGAAAGTATCCCACTTATGACAAAGAAATGTATTCCATTGTGCAGGATTTCCGACAATGGAAGCATTAAATTTTGGGGAAGGAAACGATCATCCACACAAACCACCAACCCATGTAGTTCATACAGACACAAGGGAAGTTGCAGAATAATCGCCATCAAAAGTGGTCCACATATCTGCAACAGTTTCATTTGAACATCAAGTACAAGAAGGGTAGCACCAATAATGTTGCAGACTGCCTCAGTCAACCACTGATCATGGCGATAACCACCATGCTCAACTCTTGTGGGCACGAGACTTCTAATTGGCTACTTCTTTACAAGAAGGATCCAGATTTCGGCCACACATACAAGACGCTCTTGGAGGGTAACTGAGTTAAAAAATTTCACCTCCAAGATGCACTACTATGTCACCTGGGACACCTTTCTGTTCCTTCAAGTGAGCGTGCCAAGATGATTTGGGAAGCACACTATATTCAGGTCACTGGGAATTTTGGGGTTGAGAAAACAGTGGCAGTACTACAGAATTATTTATATTGGCCAAACCTTCGACAGGATGTCAGGAAGTACATCAAATCCTGCACTGCCTGCATCATTGCAAAATCGACCATGAAGAAGAAAGGCCTCTATACTTCGCTACCTACCCCTAGTCGATCTTGGGAATCCATCTCCATGGATTACATGTGGGGCCTTCCTTCTACTAATCATGGCAACGACTATTTTTTCATGGTCATCGACAGATTCTCGAAAATGGCCATTATGGTGGCCTACAAGAAGAATATCACAGTAGAAGCCACTGCTAAACTCTTCTTTGAACGAGTGTGGGTACACTTTGGGATCCTATAATCTATCATATCAGATTGGGATAGTAGGTTCCTCAGTAAATTTTGGTCCATCCTCTGGTCAATGCTGGACACCAAGCTCACCAAGTCCACATCTTTCCATCCCCAAACTGATGGCCAGACAGAGGTTGTTAACAGGATGATCGTACACATTTTTTGCATGTAAAACTCAAAGAATCCACGCACATGGGATGAGAGCCTCCCCTATGTACAACATAGATATAACTGGGCCCTCCACAGCTCAACCGACCATAGCCCCTTTCAGGTGGGCTTGGGATTCCATCCACTATGTCCCATTGACATAGACATACCATTTATAGCTACTCAGGCTGATTCGGCTCATGTCCAGTTTGAAGCTGCCAAGGTGAATAGCTTCATTGAGCACATTCAACACATTCGCCAACAATTTCATGACATATTGGATAGAGCCAATGCTAAGTAAAAGTAGCATCATGATCAACATCGAGTGAAACACAACTTCCAGGTGGGCGACAAAGTGTGGCTACATTTGCAGAAGGAGCGCCTCACTAGACCCCACTACAATCTTCGCCCGCTTCGATATGGGCCATACACTATCACCAAGGCTATAGGGGAAAATGCCTTCAAGATCAGTATCCCACCATTCCTTGGTCTACACCTAGTGTTCAATGTGGACCACCTTCTGCTTTACTTTCCACCTCTACTAGACACATCTGACATGGCAGAACAACTCACACCAACAAAGTTAAACCCAGACTGCATGGAACAAGCCACAATTGATCGTATTATGGACACACAGATCAAGAACACCTACCAACATAGGATCCATCTATATCGAGTTGTCAAAGCAAGCCAACTCCTTCACCAGGGCAAGTGGCTCACCAGGGACCAATTTCAGCAAAAGTTTCCTCATCTCATGGAGGAACTCAACGCAATGGAGACCATTGCTTCCTAAGGGGGGAGGAATGATCTAGGTGGATATTGGTGGCCACCCACCTATTCCTCTTGGATCCCCACCATTTTTTCTTTTAGTTTTTTAGTTTCCTTAATTGTAGCACAATTTACTATTTTTGGCAGTTTTTCGGGTCCTAAACTTTCGGAGTCGTTTTGAGGCCCTAAACGACGTTTTTTGGGCATCATGGTCTGGCGAATATTGGTATGTTTCAAACCATGATATTTGTAGTCAATAGTTGTATTCATTGGATAGATCTTTCTAGCTATGTATCATATGCGTCAAACGGAGATAGTATGCCAAAGTTACGATGTACCAATTTACCTCGACGAGGCCCATATTTTGGCGTTTCATCTCCTAGGGTTAGGTTTTTGGATGTTTAGGGTTTCCATTGTTTCTCAATAATATATAGACCTTCGAGCCTCATTGTAACATAGAGTTTAGAGGCCTGTAGCCACCACATCTCTTCTTAGAGATAAGCTAACAGGGCCCTACCTAATTTATTTCTATTCTATCTGTAAGCAAATTTTAGTTCTTTGATATTAATGAAATGAACTGTTATTTATGTTGCATCTTTGTATTTATGGTTATTTGTGTATTCTGTTGCATTCCTGCATAAATTCAGATCAGAATTTGTTAGTGAAACTATCCTAGATGGATAGTGCTTGTCATGCCATTTTTGGTGGTATGTGGAACGTCACATAACTCCTCACGGTTAGAGAGTTATGGCTATATGAAGTTGGAGAACCCTCATGAGTCATATAGAAGCCCCTAAAATTCAAAGTGTTTGAAAAAGAAATTATTTTAAATGGAGAACTCCTTAAAATAAGGAAAGTGTAATGCTACATGAAAGTATAAATAAGAGGCAAGGCTTTCTCATTAAATCACACTTGAACACATTGAATATTTTTTGTTGTGTGAGGCTTATTGCAAGTAGTACTCATTGATACATCCGAAGTTGTGAAAGTATGAGGTAGTATGAAGGGTTGACGTCAACATTCTCAGAATTACAGCGAATACAAAAAACAAACCCTATTTTCTGAGGCGTACACGGGCTAACTATGTATAGGGTGTGTACATACTGAGGCATGTGTGGGTTGTAAGTGTATAGGGTGCGTACATGTTGGTAAATCCATGAAAATTGAGAAGATGAAGATGTTGAGGTTCTAAATTCTGAGATCAATCTCCTTGGAAGGTCTACAGTGCTCAGATACATCAGATCTATCCATTGATTCAAAAGGTATCCTTATTTCTATGAACAGTTGGATTTTGATGTATGCATGATAAATGGTTATGGAGATTTGAGGATTGTCCCTAGAGATACTAGTGGTTTCATAGGATCTTCTACATAAGTTATGTCTACAGAAATAAAGTGTTGGTATATTTATCATTGATACTTCTTATTGAGGCACATCTTGTAATTTTGGGCATATGGCTAAGGGTTTTTGTGGTACATGGTTGAGAGCTTGTATTTGTGAAGTTGTTGATGTATTGAGAGGCTAAATATCATAAAGGGTTTTTATGACTAGATCATGTTAGGGTTATTATACTTGTTCATGATTACACAAACCTATATGGCACATGACTAGAGAGAGAGATAAATATGCTTTGGGTAAAGGTTATGTATGAGGATGAATGCACATGGTACAGTTACAGTCTCAATACAGTGACAGGTTACACATCTGTGTGAAAGAAGTTACAGAGGGTCATAATTTTTCAAGAGAAAGGAAACCCTAGTTTTTCAAAAGGCATACGCAGGCTAAATAACAATTTTCTTGCATACATATTGTGTTGCATAACAGATAGGGCGCGTACATACGCGTGCTGCAGCACTATAGGTTGCGTACCTGTTGTATTTTTGTTGATACATGTTTAGTTTAGGTACATATTGATTACAGGGAAACTATACAGGTTGGATACAAGTCTGTTGGCACAGGGGCAGACCCAGGGTTCAACACTACAACAGCACACCAACAAAACCCTAACTATCGACCCTTTCGGCAACACCTGCGAAGCAGATGAAGTCTGACCCGAGGTAGAGGTAGGGGTGGTTGTAGGACTCAAGTGTCTGCAACCTTAGCTGGGACACAGATCTGTGATTGTAATACTTAACAGAGCACTTAGCACCGATAGTTCATCAATATTTAACCACTATCTACTATGCGGATAAAACAGAGCATCACATCATTCACTCAAATATGTTGTATCTAGAACTTATCATAAGAAGTAGATTAAATCTAGTAGATTCAAGCACTAATCATATTCACATAGGTCAGATCTACATCCATATAACATTAGCACAAAGCATAAGCAGGTATATCTATCTATATCCAAGCACTTAGCAAGTAAAGACATCAACACATCAAGACATCGCACCAAGCAGAATAACACAGTATTTACGTGGTTCACCCCCACCCTGGGGTTACGTCCACCAACTCTTTGTCTTATTTATTATCTTTTGTCAATCTCCTTACATGTACAAAGCCTCAGAACCCACTATGCATAGGACAGGAGATCTACGCACACCTCTCCAGATCCTCCTTCCCCGAGCTAGGTTTAAGCACAAAGCCTCCTTACGGTCTATATACAAGATTCTTACAATCACTTGCACTTAGCTATGCAAGTTCTTAACACATAGCATGCACAAAGCATCCACAACTATTTGCACTTAGTGCATTGGCCTCTTCCTACATCACCTATATATCTATTTATACATTGCAAAATAGGCCTAAACATGGGTAAACCCATGGGCCAACATCCCATACCTATTACATAATCCCAATTCCCAAAAAGGGGTCGAGATCCCGCGATCTCTGCTTCATCTTGTGCTCCGTCTTCGACAAGTTGTCGAAGTCCCAAAATAGGTCAAACTTTACCAAGGATCTCTCAAAACTTGGTCAAGGGCCAACAAGCCCCCAACACTCACCTGTGACTCATCCCGAGTCACTATGAACTAGGTAGTTCTACCTCAAAATCCTCGAGCGTGGCTCGAGCTGTTTGGACTTGTTGCTGTGCCACGACCTCCTGTTCAGCGAACTCTTGGATGACTATGTCTTTGACAGGTCCTTCTAAGCATTGTTCAACTGCAGCGATAACCTGTTCAAGTTCTTCTCCTCGGCCTTCGACCTTTGTGAACAATTGGTAAGTCGTATCTTGTACATGTTGGATCCTCTAAGTTACTTCCATAACTCTGCTCTGGATAGTGTGGATCTATTTTTGGGCGGTGCGTTGCTCTTGGGGTCACTTCATTCTTTCCACAAATGATAGGGGCTTCAACTGTGCCTATATCTTTTCGGCTTGATACTTCACCTCTTGGAGCTATGACTCCAGTGCCTTTAATTGTGGATTCTCAGGGAGTTGCTTCTAGGTCTAGGCACTGCGATCGATGAGTTGCTTGCATTCCATAGCAAGGGATTTTATTCACTCAACTGCACTTCGAGCAGTTGCTTCTCTTTGATCCCTTACATCCTGTGGAGTCTCAGGCACTACGTGGAGCTCTAAGTCTACTATGCATTGCTGTAACTACTTCTGCAAGTTGCTCCACTTGCTAGGTGACTCAATCTTCTGCCTTTATTTCTACGACTATCATAGAGCGAAGTGCTCTACTAACTGTTCTTTTCCTTCCTGTATATGTGCTTTTTCTTCATTGAACTTCGCTTGGAGAGCCATATTTTCCTGTTCTGCAGTTCGACGTTGCTCTACAAGTACTCCTTGCACTTGAGTCAAAGCCTGGGTGGATTGTTTTGTTTCCTCTTGTGCTCAATGAAGGCGACCTTCGACTGTATCGGCTAGTCGGTGGAGTTGCTTTGGATCATCTCCCAACTCTGGTTCTACTGACATAGTGGAGACTGCGCGACTGGGATGAAGGGTCTGTTGTACCCCTCGGAGTTCGAATTCAATCCTATCATACATTTCTTCCTTCTTGGTCACTTGTTTTTCTGCTATTTCCAGTGAAGCATCGTTTAGGGCTGCTATGATGAAGTCAAAATCGTCGGAGGTGAGGACAACCTGCATCTTGGTCATGGTGGCTTTTGACTTCTTCCGGTAAGAAGGTTTCAGGGGGGAAACCTTCCTCTTCTTCAATGGGTCCACCTTGTCTCTAGGCAGTGTTACTTCGTTGGGCCTCTGTCCATCTTCTACTTCATCACCACCCCCTCGGTTAGGTGACATGGACGCAGTCTTCCCTGATGTGTTTCTTAGGTCTTGAACCTCTTCAGTCTGCTTTGTTTTGCTAGGTTCGGGTGTCTTCTGTTCTTTATGCATGGTCTCCAAGATGTCGGGGTCGGACATCTTTGCGGTATTGGCAGGGATAAGGAGGTCAATAGACCATTCCTTAGTGATTTCCTCAAGGTCTTCTTCTGTAATCTTATAATATGTCTGGAGCTTCTCTTTATGTTCATCTGCTCGCATTGTAATGTAGGTGAAGTGCCTATCTACGTTGAACTTCATCAGGGGTCGGAACCTCTGTAAGGTATTTGGAGTCATGCGAGGCTCGACTTTAATGGATCTCTTTATCTAGAAGTAATATGTATGGAACACAACATTCGACTACCTTTGTTTGTTCATATCAGTGGAATATCACAGGGTAGCGAACTTCGCGGCAAGCGGTTCAAATGACTCTATGTCTGGGAAGGTCACTCCTTCCAATATCTCCTAGGAAACAAATGCAATGAGGACTAGGAGCTAGCTGAAATGAAATTCATAACCCTAATCATGTGCTTCTCAGCAATCTAGTTCCAACTAGTTAACTAGGTACTTCACCCAGTTCATCTGTAGGCCTTCCGCGCACTTCCCTCCGAGGTCAATGACAAAGCCGGTGACCTGCGTAGGTTAGTTCTTTCTTACTAAATTCTCAGCTATCATTTGAAATGCGAGGCACACTACGCCACTTTGGATGGAAGCCACCTTGTAGCCTCTTGTTCACTTCTCAACATCGCCATAGGTGTCATTGATCTTCTGTGCTAGTGCGCGATCTGTGTCTTTTCCTGGATAAAGTCATGTGGGTCAGGTCCTTGCATACTCAGGCCTATGATCCTGTGGATCAGTGTTGGTTCAACTGTAATGCAGAAATATAGCCATAAGTAGCCACCATGGTAACATGACAGTAGAATCTTGACATAGGCATTGACTTCCTGGTGTCTTCTGAAGTGTGGGATCTTCATGACATTTAGTAGGGTGGACTGCACGAGGTCCATAGTCCACTGCTCAGGGATTATCTTTGAATTCTTCCCTTTAGTTCTGGTTAGGTACTTGTATGGGGTGAGCATACCATAGACCTTGCAATCTCTGAGGTTGAAGTCGTTGAACTCCAGTGCTGCAATCTTATCCTGGTTTGTTCTAACTACGTGTATCCCCTTTGGGGGGTACGCAGAAATTATGGTGTACTCAAAATCGTGTGGTACACTATCACGATTCACCACACCAGCCAGAGGCAGAATGTACTCGGGAAATATGGTTGGAATCATTTTTTCATTTGCGAGGTCGTCTTTATGCTTGGTTCTCTTTTCTGCTGATGTTCGGGATGGTCTGGATCTGCGAGCAGTCGACAGAGAAGACTGCATCGTTCTTGTTGATGAATATTGTACACCTGCAGAGATCGACATGACTCTTTCAGTCATGAGGTTGATCAAAAATTCTTCAAAAAAATTCTATCCAGCGCTCAACTCGTCTGACATACACACTTGGGGTTGGAAATCTCGGGTTCAAAGAGTAACTTAGACATTGCAATGAGAAATAGGGAAATGGCGCAATGATCACTGTGTAAAATCAACAAGTCTATGAGCTCAACTTCACGGTTAGAAAAAGTGTTCTCAATGCATGGCGCGATGGGATAAATAGAAAACTTGGTAACGGATCTCTTGCAATCGGCAAGAAGCCTTCATTAACTATGTTATGTCCGTTATGGTGTGGTCCAACAGTCTGGTGGCGAACCATAAATGCCTTTATGCCCGTTCGGTGGGTCGGTCGAACTGTTATATTGTTCCCAATGGTTATATTGCTTCGCCATGGTGAAGTGCCATGTGACGTTGTTCTGATATTCCAGCGAAGCTCCAATTTTGCAAATTTCCCTTCTGCGAAGTTTCCTCTGGAACCTTCTGTAACTTGTCGATCTTAGCTCTATTCTTACTTAGCTTCCTAGCCTTCTTCCCAGTGAGATTTGTCTCGGTGTGCCTTTTTCCATTCTTATTCTTATCTTATTTTGGCATAGTTACTTCATGCTGTTGAGATTCTTTCCTAAGATTCGAGGGTGATACTTCTTCTTTATCTAGAATAGGTACTTCAATCTTCTGTGGGTTTTCTAGTGTTCTTACAACTTCAACATCCAAGTCTCTAGTGTTAAATAGATTTGATCTGTTCTTCTGTTCTTCAATCAAGTGTGTGATCCTTCTAGTCATAAAATCTTTTAAGTCTTGCTTATGCTGCTCTAAAAATTCTTCTTCTTCCTTCCTTCTGGCCTAATCTCTTTCAATCCAATGTTTTTCGAGCAACATAGTAAATGGATCGTTGTTCTCAATAAATTTAACAATATCGAAATCCTCCTCTGTTTAAGTCCCATTAGCATGCATAGGTATCTGGGTGAGATTTCCACATAGGTTTATCAGCTTTCCTCTAAATAGTCATATTCCTCCCAATGAAGGAGTCATAGCAGGATTTCCTAAAAGTTCCCATGTTCTTTCTGTCATGATATTCACATGTGTTTCCTCATCTAGAACGCAATCAATGTCAAAGTCTCCTATTCTTGCTTCAAGGCATTCTTTTCCTTTAAAAAACCTATGATAAACTGATATGTCAGTGATCATTCAGGGTTTCTTTCATATGTAGCAATACTTTCTATAATTCTTTTTGCGGTTCTATCATAATCGTGGTTTCTAGACCTGCCTTAGGGTTTTCTTGTATCATGTTCGTTTCTTCAAGATTAGCAATCATTCTAGGGAAATCCAATACTTCATGGTCCATAGCTTTGCAACAAAGACAACTAGGTCTTCTCCCAGGGCATTCCTTAGCAAGATGTCTCAGTTTTCTACAACTGTAACAAAGGGTCAATCCTCTCTTTCTTTAAATGATTCCCAGCCTTTCCTGTACTGCGCGCTAGGATTATGGTAGCTAACCTGCAAACATTTCTTTCCAAGATATTGCATCCAATTGTTAGTCCAAACATTCTTTCTATGCATAGGTATAACATATCTTTCACTATTCTTATCAGATCTATTCATAGCAAACCTTTTTTCATCTAATAGTGCCCTAGTTTTCAAGCTAGGACAGAATCTATCAAAAATACTGAGATCCATACTTTAGAAACAAAAATTTCCACTTATATTAATTTTCCAGAGCACAAAGCCTTCAAATCTAGAAATTTTCACTATTCTTACCTTTATTAGAGCATAGAGCTTGCATATCTTACCTCTTTTCTCCAGAAATTCTCACTTTTACCTTTCTCAGAGCACAAAGCTTTTAGATCTTACTTCTTTTCTTTCGATCAAACTTCTTTTATTTGGCATAGATCTTCACAAACTAAGTAGAGTACTGCACACTAGAGCGATGGATCTATGCACAGAGCTTCCACAGTTTCAGTTCGAATCTTTTCACAAGGCTTCTTCTTCCTCGGTTCCCAGCAATCACAGTTTTAGGTCCCAGCAACGAAACCATTTGTTGGCACAGGGGCAGACCTAGGGTTCAATTCTACAACAATGCACCAACAAAACCCTAACTACTGGCCCTTTCGACAACACCTACGAAGCAGATGAAGTCTCACCCAAGGTAGAGGCAGGGGTGGTTGCAGGACTCAGGTGTCTGCAACCTTAGCTGGGACACATATCTGTGATTGTAATACTTAACATAGCACTTAGCACCGATAGTTCATCAATATTTAACCACTATCTACTGCGCGGATAAAATAGAGCATCGCATCATTCACTCATATCTGATGTATCTAGCACTTATCATAAGAAGTAGATTAAATCTAGTAGATTCAAGCACAAAGCATATTCACATAGGTCAGATCTACATCCATATACATCATTAGCACAAAGCATAAGCAAACCTATCTATCTATATCCAAGAACTTAGCAAGTAAATCCATAAACACATCAAGACATCACACCAAGCAGAATAACACAGTATTTACGTGGTTCACCCCCACCCTGGGGCTACGTCCACCAACTCTTTTTCTTCTTTATTATCTTTTGTTAATCTTCTTACATGCACAAAGCCTCAGAACCCACTCCACATAGGACAAGAGATCTACGCGCACCTCACCAAATCCTCCTTCCTTGAGCTAGGTTTAAGCACAAAGCCTTCTTACGATCTATACACAAGCTTCTTACAATCACTTGCACTTAGCTCTGCAAGTTCTTAACACATAGCATGAAAAAAGCATCCACAACTATTCACACTTAGCGCATTGGCCTCTTCCTACATCACCTAGATATTTATTTATACATTACAAAATAGGCCTAAACATGGGTAAGCCCATGGGCCGACATCCCATACCCGTTACATAATCCCAAATCCCAAAAAGGACCCAAAAAGGGGCCGACATCCCGCGATCTCTGCTTCGTCTTGCGCTCCATCTTCGACAGGCTATCGAAGTCCCAAAATAGGTCAAACTTGACCAAGGATCTCCCAAAACTTGGTCAAGGGCCAACAAGGTCAGTGGTACAGGTTGATACAGTTGTACAGTGGTATATCTCATAGTGGTAGTGTGACAGTGGTTCCATCATTCTACTTATACGTCAGGCCGGTTGGACGGGGCAAGGACAGGTGGTTGTAGCCACCTTCCAGTTATAGCCGGAGAACTTAGGGGGTTGTAGCCTCCTTCTGGTTGTAGCCAGAGAATTGGGGAGTTGGATCTTCCCTTAGGTTGTAGCCTGAGAAACTAGGGGGTTGAATCCTCCTTCTAGTTGCAGCTGGAAAACAAAGGAAGTTGGTGCTTCCAATGAATGTAATTCTTCAAGACATATAAGAAAAAGAATTATGTGGTTTTCTCCCGCTTTGGGTTTCCATGTAAAACACTGGTGTATTGTGTATGTGTATGATTTTTCATTTGTTCATTTCTTATTTACTCTGCATTTATTGGATGATAATGCTAGATATAACACTTGTATTATATGGTTAAAAGGGATTGGATTTCTCTATTACTGATTCACCCCCCCGCCCCCCTCAGTAATCCAACAACAGGGCCTTCTTGAAAAAACATGGCAACGACCTAGATATCTTTCCTGAATTCTTGGAGAATCTCACAGCCATCCCTGAAGATATTACCAGATTGCAGGTTGACCTTTTCAAAAACCCATTTAGGGAAATTTCCTGGTTATTTACTAGAGTTACGAGCCAAGAAAATGTTGCCATCATTTCCCGTATGATTATTTACATCTTATACTTTACTGTCAAGGACCATGCCATTTTTTATTGGGGAAAGTTGATTTCCATTGAAATATCTTCCCAATTGTCTCAATATAAAAAGGATAAGAAATTATTTATGTCTTCTTATTTGGTTTTCGCGATAGCACATTGATGTCAGTTTCCTAAATTGTCTATATGCAAGAAGGTGAATTATGAATTTGACCCTATGACCTTTTGGTACCAAGAGTTATGGAGGTACAAATCTTCCTTGCATTTTTATGAAGTTTTCAACAACTTTGTCTCGGTTCTCAAATATTTGTTGTTTGGATTACATACCCCAAGAATATCTTCTCAAGCTAGTAAATTCCTGGATAGAAAGGGGACTTTGGAACAAATGGAGAATTACAATGTCACCAAGAGTTTTCGGTTCCAAGGAAAATCCTTCCTTTCTACCATGCCATATATCTGACAGAATGTTTGTTACAGAATTTGCAAGGCAGTATAACTTTTGGTTGCACTTTTTTCATGAAAAACAAAAAAAGAAATTCATTCCTTTTCCTTGGAAAGTTGGGGATTTTGTATTCAGAAGTATGAACAAAATTGATGAATTTGCAAACCACTTCCACAACTTGAATCTCAAGTATGCTAAAAATATCAAAGGGTTTGACCCTAACAAAATCTTTGTGGAACATATGTTAATAGTGGGTTTTAGCAATTCAGTTATCCACATTGTTCTAGGAGAAGAGGAATATAATCACCTGGGCAACCCTACCCACACTATTGGTGACTTAGAGACAGTACTCAATACAAATGAACTGTACAAACAGAGAGGAAAAGGTCCCAGTGAGAAGAGTGCTCAGTCCCCAACTGTCAATCCTAAGACTACAATACCTTAGAGCAGTGCTCCAGTGGCCCACCCATCTAAGAAGGTATCCAACAGTATTTCAAGTAGAGGAGGAGATAAGAAACCCCCTCCAGTAAAAATTGAAAGATCACATAAACTTCCTCTGAGGAAGAAGAGGAAGAATATTGTATAAGAGGAAAAAGAGCATTGCATCGAAAGTGACATCAATATATTTTCCCTCTAAGATATGGAACTCGAGGCTGAAATTAAGAAGATGTTTCCTAACATAGATCAGCCAGGAGGCACAACCCACCAAAATCAATGGTTGGAAATTGTTGAAAATGAGATATTTGATGAAGAATAATCATTTGTGTTTCAAAGTGTTGTTTTTTACAGCGAGTCTAAAAAAATAATTATTGAGAAAAGTGATGTGAAGAATAAAAGGGGAAATCTCGTTCAGAGGTTAACCTAAGAAATATGCGGCCTTCCCGAATTTCTAGAATTCATAAAGCAATTGGTTATGCATTGGACGATTCCATTGGTGGTCTCGAAGAAGAAAATATAAAGTTAAAGGAAAGGATTAAGGAAATTGAAGAGACTTTGATGCTTCTTCCACTCCTTGCCATCCCTTTGGATATTGTCGAACCCGCCATGCCCGCAGCCAAAATAAGAGGATCCTCAAGCTTACTCACATCATCTAAGAGCTATGTGGAGAATAATATCAAGAAACGAATGGAATTGATTACAGAAGCTTGGGAAATTTCAAAAAGAATCATTTATTTTGGCTCGAGGTTGCATGCCTTCCTTGAATATCTACAGGCCGACCTAAAAAATGAAGAAGGTTTCTACCGTGATGTCGTGGTGCCCTTTGGTATTAAGTTTCCAACATGTCAGAGTTAAAGAGAAGAGAGGAGGACCTTCCCTCTCTAAATCGGATCAAGCAGTTGAATGCTTGATGGAAAGAGAAAATAAAGAACTTGAACAATATCGTTCAGGCATGCAACCAAGCCATAACAAGGAGAGAAGAGATGTTCAAAATACTCACGGAGGTGGACCTAGCCGGAATCACTAATGAGGTCCAAGATCTCAAGTTGATCCTCAACTCGATGTTCCTAAAAAAACAACAGTTCGATGAGCAAGTTGATATTTTTAAAGGATTGTCAATTGAAAAATTATATGGTATAATTGAATATGATGAGAACGCCATAGATAATTGGCTAGCATATTATTCCGTAAAAAATCATAATATTGAAGAAATATTACATGGCATTTCCATTGATCTCCGTGACTTGGACGGTGATTTTCTCAATATTAAAATCCGGCATGAAATCAACATGGCATCTATGAAAAGTTACATTGAAGAATGGTTCAAGAAGGCTATCAACAAACTAACAAATGAAGGGCAAGAACCAGTTGAGAAGGTTCTTGTAACCGTCAATGAAAACGATAAAAGGACATCAACGAGCAAATCAAGACAAGAGTTACCATCATATTAAGTTTACATTGATCACATATTTATTTTCTTTATCAAGTCCTTCATCCAGTTACTCCACCTCTTTCACTAGAAAGGTTTAACCGAAGACTGATAACTCATTTTTTTCTTCTTACCAAGTCTTGTTGATTCTTTTACCGCCCACCGTCTTCTTTCTAAAATATTATATCTTGTATTTATTTGCTTAATGGTATGTGGGAGCCCCAATCCTATTCATTAAGACAAATGCATTTACAATTTCAAGAATATGTAATAGACTATATATTTTTTGAAATTCAAAGAGAACTATTTCGGGAACAATCTCAATTGTGCTTTGTAAACTTGTTTTCAGAATATAAAGTATTTGAGGCTGATCTATAATTATATTTATTTGACTTTCCCATGTGTCCACTCCGTTAAAGTTCTCTTATGCATGTGGATCATCTTCTTTTTTATTTTATGTGATCGGAAATATTTATCCCAAACTATGATGGATGTGAGTAAAGTTTTCTTATTTGCTTTAAATGTGTGATCCCTGGTCCTTTCTCATGAAATTTCTTTAAAAAAAACATTTTCCTTTTACCTTATTGTAATATTTGTGTTTCTTTGAATTATTATAATGGACTTCTGTCAAGTCCCACATTTTGAATATTTTAAAAATCTCAAGAAAATCTAAAGAGTACAACCTCTATAAAAATGCAGGGGGATTTACATCCTCATGAGGTTGTCATTTCGGTCCTAATGGATTCAAGTGTCAACATTTTTGGCAACCATACTGGGGATGATTTATTTTCAAGATATTTGAGGGACCAAAAATCTCCATGGCTCAAAGTTTCGAGAAGAAGATTCAAGAAAATTGTTGCTTATTGTAAGCATGGCTCACCTTTTTTGTAATATCAAAAAGAAACAAAAAGCACCAAAGATTTTGGGAGAATGAACTCCCTGGAAAAATTCAAAATGAAGGGTTTCATTCATGTCATAATGCTTCATTATATTCTTCATCAAGCCCATCAATGGCTTTGCAAGACTCAGGAAAAGGGAAAAATACTCAAAGAAGGAGATGATTTTATAATACCCCTTTAAATCTACCAGAAGTAGACTTTCAAATGCCCAATATTCCTATTGAAATGTTTTCTACATTCTTTGGGGATGCTTCAGAAGATGTCAAGCAACACTTGATTAATTTTAAAGGTACATGTTATAATTTCAACATCACTGAAGACAATGTTACATGTAGATTATTCCTACAAACTCTACGAGAGGATGCTCTTGAATGGTATAGTTCATTAATGCCTAACTCCATTACTAGTTGGGATGTGTTAGAAGATTCATTTGCGGAAAATTTCATCCCAAAGGTGCATTCATATTTTTTTTCTAATGTTTTAAATTTTGCTTCCCACCCATTCTCTCCCATATGGAAGCAAGATAATGAAATTCATAATTTTGAAGAAGAATCTAATCAAAGAGTGGATGAAATTCTTAATTCAAGTCATGTTGTTGAAGACGAAGATGAAACTTCCAAATTAAAAGAAGAAAAAATCGGCATCATATATACTCCATATGAAAATATTTCAAGCAAAAAATTTGAGAATGAAATTGAGAAGCCTCCACCAAATATACAAGAAGATTTCATCCTTGTAATAGATGATGAAACATCACAAGAGAACTTGTAGCAAGAAGAATTGGCGGAAGAAAAAAATAATTGAGAATAAAGAAGATAACCATTGCATAGAAAATAACATTTCCAAGACATCGCCAATGAAACAATAATTTTGAATGTGGAAAAAGAAGAAAAAGAGAATGTTTTCAAGAAATAAATTTCTCATTTGATTGAAGATAGCAGCACTCTGGGGCAACCAAGAGTAGATTATATTAAATATTGGTTTGAAAGTATTTCCATCCTGCCAATGAAAACAAGTCTTGTGCACACATTTCTCATTCCCATTGAGGTACATTTTTGGCATGCTCATGATTTTCATGCTCCTGATTTACTGGTAGAAACCCCCATCTTTCTCTTACTGTTGGAGATCATTTCACAAGTCTATGGGATGCACGGATGGATCCATTGGAAATTTTCCTATACCTAAAGTTCCCCTTTATTTCAAGTAAGTTAGGGTAGGTAGATCATGTATGTACATATTTTATTTCTTTGGTTCAGTTTTGCATAATAAGGAAGTGTTTATATTGAAGTTTGAAGATAACTCCATGAAAGAAGAAGAATTACAAGAGTTCAATTTGAAGATGACTCCATAGCCGAATGGGTGGAAGCACCAGGTCATGAAAGGATCTGGATTCTTGACAACCCACAGGGGGTTATCATCCCACAGTTGGAGCCAGTTGTTGAGGTCAATTCTTGCTTCAAGAATTTATCTCCCCTTCTCTATTTTCCCAACTCCTTTTGTCCTTTTCTTTTCCCTCTTCTATACTTACCCTAATTCCCCTTTTCTTTTTTCCCTTCTATTCTCCCTTTCTAGTTCTTATACTTAGTCATTTTTCCAAAATGGTGAATTCGCAAGTTGGAAGACTTGTGGATCCTCATCTCCATTCACACTCTCACATCATGAGTCTAACCAACCGCCACATTATTCTACACTTAACCATTTTTTGCAGTCGCGGGTTCCTGGGTTGGCCAGTTTTAATCTTTCATATCCCTTGTTCCCTGAACTACATTTTGTACATGAACGATTCACGATCTACATTTTGGTCATTCGATTTCCCAAGATACTAAGTATCTCATCCCTCCTATGATCAGTCCGACCGACCGCATTACAACACTTAGCCAATTCTTATCCTTTTGCAATGACAGGTTCCCAAGTTGGCGGGTTCACAAAAGTCCCAAATGTTATTTGCTTTTGTCTGTCCCTGCCACCTTAGAATATTCCCAAGATGCATTTAGTATGGTTTAATGCTAATAAATCATCATGCATGTCCCATAAATATTGTCATTTATAGGTGAAGGGCTCAAGGAATTTCCTCATTAAACCACATTAAAGCATGATTTGCGGAAGATTATATATTATCTCTCAAGCGCTCGTTTCTAATATTTATGGACCAAAAGAACGCTCTCGTCAACTTATGGTAGTAGCAGATCGACAACAGTTCTGTGGATATACTTTGAAAATTTTTGGACGAAAGGATCATAATTTTCAGTGGTCTAGAGCATACTCTTATTATTCATCCCCTTCTGCTCAGAAGGAAGTAATTTGGATGCCTGGAATTGCGAGTGTAGGTTGTGTTCCTAAAGATTTTAACAGCAAGGAATTGGTTTCTTGGTGCGTCAAGAAATATATATCAAGCTAGCAGACGATTCCACTCTAGGACCATTCTCCCGTCGTTCTTTCGCCGCAAGTATTCCGTAAAATGTTGAAACTCCCAGATCCAACACTCACCTTCAAAGGTGAAGATTGCAGGGAATTCTTGAAAAAACATGACAACGACCTGGATATACTGCATGAATTCTTAGAGAATCCTGTAGCCATCCTTGAAGATATTAACAGATTGCAAGTCAACCTTTTCAAAACCCATTTCGGGAAATTTCCTAGTTATTTACCAGATTTCGGGCCAAGAAAATACAGGCAGCATTTCCCGTATGATTATTTATATCTTATACTTTACTGTCAAGGAGTAGGCCATTTTTTATTGGGGGAAGTTTATTTCCATTGAAATATCTTCCCAATTGTCTCAATATAAAAAGGATAATAAATTTTGTATGTCTTCTTCTTTGGTTTTCGCGATAGAACATTGTTGTTAGTTTCCTAAATTGTCTATATGCAAGAAGGTGAATTGTGAATTTGACCCTGTGACCTTTTGGTACCAAGCGTTCTGGAGGCACAAAGCTTCCCTGCATTTTTATGAAGTTTTCAATGACTTTGTATTGGTTCTCAAAGAGTTGTTTTTTGGACAATATACCACAAGAATATCTACTCAAGCTAGTAAATTCTTAGATAGAAAGGGGACTTTGGAACAAATGGATAATTACATATGTCATCAGGATTTTCGGTTCCAAGTAAAATCCTTCCTTTCTACCATGCCATATATCTGACATAATGTTGGTTATAGAAGTTGCAAGGCAATATAACTTTTCGCTGCACTTTTTTCATGAAAATGAAAAAAACAATTCATTCCTTTGCCTTGGAAAGTTGGTGATTTTGTATTCGGAAGTATGAACAAAATTAATGAATTTTCAAACCACTTCCACAACTTGAATATCAAATATGTTGAAAAGATAAGAAGGTTTGACCCTAATATAATATTTGTGTAACATATGTTAACAATGGATTTTAGAAATTCATTTATCCACACTATTCTAGGAGAAGAAGAAGATAATCACTTGGGCAACCCTACCCACATTGTTGGTGACTTGGAGACAATACTTAGTACAAATGAACTGTACACATAGAGAGGAAAAGGTCCCAGCGAGAAGAATGCCTAATCCCCCACTATCAATCCTAATACTACAACACCTCGGAGCAATGCTCCAGTGGCCCATCCATCTAAGAAGGTAACCAATAGTAGTTCACGCGGAGGAGGAGATAAGAACCCCCTCCAAGAAAAATTAAAAGCTCACATAAACTTCCTCTAGGGAAGAAGAGGAAGAATATTGTACAAGAGGAAGAAGAGCATCGCGTAGAAAGTGACATCAATAGCTTTTCCCTCGAAGATATGGAACTCGAGGCTGAAATTGAGAAGATGTTTCCTAACAGTAATCAACCAGGAGACGTGGCCCACCAAAATCGATCGTTGGAAATCGTTGAAAATGAGATATTTGATGAAGAAGAATCATTTTTGTTTCAGAGTGATGTTTTTTACAACGAGTCTAAAAAATAATTATTGAGAAGAGTGATGTGAAGAATAAAAAGGGGAAATCTTGTTCAAAGGTTAACCTAAGAAATATGTGGCCTTCCCAAATTTCCAGAATTCATAAAGCAACTGGTGATGCATTGGATGATTCCATTGATGATCTCAAAGCAGAAAATATAAAGTTAAAGGAAAGGATTAAGGAACTTGAAGAGACTTTGATGCCTCTTCCATTCCTTCCCATCCCTTTAGCGATTGTCGGACCCGCCACGCTCACAACCAAAATAAGAGGATCCTCAAGATCACTCACATCATCCAGGAGCTATGTGGAGAATAATATCAAGAACAGAATGGCATTGGTTACAGAAGCTTGATAAATTTCAAAAAGCATGATTTATTTTGGCTCGAGGGTGCATGTCTTCCTTGAATATCTACAGGGTGACCTAAAAAATGAAGAAGGTTTCTACCTTGATATCGTGGTACCCTTTGGTATTAAAGTTTCCAACATGTTAGAGTTAAAGAGAAGATAGGAGGACCTTCCCTCACCAAGTTGGATCAAGCACTTGAATGCCTGCTGGAAAGAGAAAATAAAGAACTTGAACAGTATCGTTCAAGTGTGCAGCCAAGCCATAATAAAGAGAGAAAATTTGTTCAAAATACTCATGGAGGTGGACCTAGATGGAAGCACTAACGAGGTCCAAGATCCCAAGTTGATCCTCAACTCATTATTCCTAACAAAACAACAATTTAATGAGCAAGTTGAGATTTTTAAAGGATTGTCAATTGAAAAATTCTATGGAATAATTGAATATGATGAGAACACCATAGATAATTGGATAGTATATTATTCCATAAAAAATCATGATATTGAATAAATATTACATGGAATTTCCATTGATCTCTATGACTTGGAGGGTGAGTTGTTCAATATTAAAATCCGACATGAATTCAATGTGGCACCTATGAAAACTTGCATCGAAGAATGATTCAAGAAGGCTATCGACAAACTGACAAATGAAGGGAAAGAATCAGTTGAGACAGTTCCCGTAACCATCAATGAAAAAAGTAAAAGGACATCAACAAAAAAATGAAGACAAGAGCGACCATCATAGTAAGTTTACGCTGATCACATATTTATTTTCTTTATCAAGTCCTTCATCCAATTACTCCGCCTCTTTCACTAGAAATTTTTTTCTTCTTACCAAGTCTTATCGATTCTTTTATTTCTAAAAGATTATTTCTTGTATTTATTTGCTTTATGGTCTGTGGGATCCCCAATCCTAGTCTTTAAGAAAAACGCATTTATAATTTCAAGAATATGTAATAGACTATATATTTTTTGAAATTCCGAGAGAACTATTTCAGGGACAATCTCAATTGTGATTTGTAACCTTTTCAGAATATAAAGTATTTGAGGTTGATCTATCATTATATTTATTTGAGTTTCCCATGTTTCCACTCTGTTAAAGTTCTTTTATTGATCCAAAAAGGATCTAGAAAAGGCTAAGAACAACTTAGAACTCACAGAGGCAACTCAGGACGCTCAGAATGGCTTCAGCAGACAGAGAAAGGGAAAAAATTCAAAGTTCCCAAAACTCAATGAAAATGACATGATCGCAAAGAGAGCGTCGCAATATTTCTAACAACGCAAACAAAGTTATGGATTGAAACATAATCGCGGTCAAAGTTTGGTCAACCTAGCCATTCAACAGGGGATGAGTCAACATCCATACGGATGATGTAAGCATCTGTACATCACATGTGGCAGAAGAAGGAAGGTGACACGTGGCATGATGACATGGCAACACTAGAGGCTGCCACGTGTCACCCAATTTTGGCATTTTTGGATTGATTCATGGACCAATCGGATCATGCCACGTGGCAATTCGTACAATCTGTACGCTGACGTGGCATGCTGACTTGGAAGGGGGAAACGTGGACTAGTGAGAGGTCACCACGTGGCCCAATCAGAGGCTGCCACGTGGCAGGCAGGAAATGCTCAATGACATCCCGTGAGAAAAAATTTGAAAAAAAAATGTTTTGCGGGTCCGCCAAATCTGGCGGACCACGCCAAACCTATCCATGGTTAAATCGTTTGGATATGGATCTAGCGCCACTGCTAAACTAGAAGAATGGAC
>JASDQU010737887.1:100988-119838 GCA_032191745.1 Picea mariana
ATATATATATATATATATATATATATATATATATATATTGTAAAAAATACAAAACCCAAAAGGGGGAGGCCCGCAGGTTTGACCCTGGGACCTCTTCCCACACATGCACCTTAACTTATCCGCTCTAACCAACAGGAAGCAGGCCACACATTGTAACCAATGCCCAAAAAAAATATTAAATGTTGCATCCTCCTAGCCACCAGGAGGAGGTGCGCATACCGTGTGGCCATTTGGGCACAAAAAATGATGCATTCCAGTCATTAATGCAGGTTGCAGAGGGCACAGAAACTGAGATAAATTTCTTCTTGGGCCTGGGAGTGCCAGAGTCGGATCGATGCGTGGAGATAGTCATTTTTGGGTAATTCGATGTCACAAATTCAATGGTGTTGTCTGTTTTCTGATCTTAGCATTTTTTCTGTATCTTGATTTCAGAATGAGGTATACTTATGTATTTTACCAAATTCTTTTGTTGAGTTAATGAAAGAGCCTACCCGTTTGAGAGTAGGACCCGGAGAAGTAGTCCACCAGGGACGAAATCTGTTATCAATTTTTTGTGTTCAGATTTGATGCTTATGTCTCTTCATTTTGAGCTTTTCCTTCTTTAATGGTGCACTTTAATTTATGTTCATTTAATGCAATTCTTTATAAGTCAGTCGATGAAAAGATCTCAGATCACTTATGCATGCAAATCATCTTCTTTTTTATTTTATGTGATCATAAATCTTTATCCCAAACTATTATGGATGTGAGGAAATTTTCTTATTTGTTTTAAATCTGTGATTCATGTTCCTTTCTCAGGAAATTTCTTTAAAAAGAAAACAAAAACATTTTCCTCTTACCTTATTGTAATATTTATGTTTCTTTGAATTACTATAACGGAATTTTGTCAAGTTCCACATTTTGAATATTTTAAAAATATCAATAAAATTTAAAGAGGAGTACCACCTCTATAAAAATGTAGGGGGATTTACATTCTCGTGAGGTTGTTGTTTCGGTCCTAATGGATTCAAGCGTCAACACCCACCACCACGTAGGAATTCCTATGAGCACTATGTCAAGTGTGTGAGCCCTGTGATGTTCAAGGATGTGCTATATACATGCAATAAATGTGTCCATCGGTTTCAAGCAATCGTACTGATAGGATCCAAATTATTCCTTGCACTCCTTTGCAGAAACATGCACGCATCGCCTTATTAATAATTCACATAGCTTTTTTTCCACCTTTCCATGGCATCCTCAGAATCTGTATCATAAGACTTGATACTTCTCCAGTTTAATTCTCCATCTGCATTGGGGTTGATGTAATCCTCCCTGCACCTTGTGATATTATAGATGTTTTCAATAGTTGAGCTTTGCACATCCTCATCCACTGGCTCATTGTATCTATTTCCTTCATATGGATCCAAAGGTGCGACCATGTGTAGGGTATCAGTTTCAAAATACATCTTCCTCTTCTTCAGATTTAGTAATGCATTATTGTCAAAGGGCCAATCAATTCCCGACAATAATGTATATGGATCTAAGTCATCTGTAATCTCGATGACCTAAAAGTAAGCCTTTGTTTCCACTCCTTTTGTATTTACTTCCACCTACT
Organism: Picea mariana; assembly: GCA_032191745.1. Classification (NCBI taxonomy): domain Eukaryota; kingdom Viridiplantae; phylum Streptophyta; class Pinopsida; order Pinales; family Pinaceae; genus Picea; species Picea mariana. Next base: position 102,583 of record JASDQU010737887.1, read on the forward strand.
TCAGATGACCTATGGGGTATATCTTATATTGATTCACCAACCATATTTGGATGGGAGACCAAACTAATTTAGGTTTTCCCATCACCTCCCAGGACTTCTTGGGTAAAATATTCATATCGGAACTTAGATCCAACATCACTCCATCCATGTCATAGCCACCAAGCTCTGTTGTCATCTTGAATTTTTGCCCCATCCACTTTTTCTTACTAACTTGGCACATATCTCTTTCTAATAGAGGAGATTATATGGTTTCCTCCACTCCTTTTTCCCTCATGCAAGTCGTTAGCATCTGTGTCAATTTCTTTGCAGCATCAGGATCATCGAGTAGTCACAAACAACAACGTAAAAAAGTTCTTACTTGGTCGTCAGTGTTTTCTTTGCAACCAAATCCGTGCAATACTTATGTCTGTGTTGTGTGATGTAAATCCTCCAGGCATTGTTCTTCGTGTGCTCTATGCTCAATGAATTGCAACTCATCATGTCTGCAAGATTCTTCCAATGATCGTTGTGTCGCGCACTATAGTTCTTCATGCATGTGAGCTTCCTCCAAGGACCTTTGCATCGTGCACTGCAATTATTCCCTGGCACGAGCCTCTTCTAGCGACCGAAGTGTCTCCCTCTGCACTTCTTCCTAGATTTAGGCCTTTTCTAGTGACCTCTAAGTCTCTCATTGCACTTCTTCATAGATCCAATACTCCTTGAGTGATATATATCTTTTGCACTGCAAAGCTTCATGCACTCATTCTTCTTCCATATCCCTCTATGTGTCGTGCATGAACTGATTTTTTTGGGCAGCATCGAACTTAGGAGGGGGTTTTGATTCCTTTATGATATTTCCCTCCACCTTCTAACCTAAGCCCCCACCATGCTCAAATTCTTCTCCTATCTTACCATCTCCTCGAGCTACTACACAAACATCAACTTCTTCATATTTCTTCTTATTCTTGTGCGGATCTGCATGTACCATATTGCAATGTGTCTTATTTTCCTCCCACTTCTTCACTAAGTTGGGACAATCGACATGTTCAATGCGATAACAATATGCATAGAGCACGTGCGGTTTTGTACAAAACCTTGTTACATGACCAATTTCTCCAAAATTGAAACAAGTGGGGGGTCTACCTCCCCCTCGACCATATCCTCGGTCATCAACGTGCCTATAACCACCTATGGGACCTCCTTGGTATCCACCTCTTTCATCACTTCTACAATCACCACCCTTATGCTCTTCCTGTACCCGGAATGTATCGCGAGTATTTTATTACATCAACTAGAGTGACCGAAAATTATTAACATTGTTCCCCACAGATTTATAGAACTCACAGAATGGAGTATGGTTCATGATTTGATACTTTTGCAAAGGTGGGAAGTGGGGTGGTGCACGGCCCCTGTCTACATATATCACACCATTTCAAATGTCTAGATGAAAATGGACTTAACGCACCTTTCGCCACTTAATTCCTCAACGCAACATGTGGTACACTAAACGTGCTCATGCATGAGCTTTGTATTTTCCATATCTTGCAACTGCTTGTCAGGTTGGCCAGTTGCAACTGCACCTACTCCAATCTTGTCGACGTCTCTACCCCTCTTGGTGTAGCTTCTAGGTACATTGCAATTTCTATGGCCTCAGCTTGAGTCATCACCTTGTGTTGGGTAAGAAGGACTTGGATATGGGGAAGCAACCCCACAATGAACCACTCTCTATGTTGCACATCCTAGATTTGGAACATCAGGTTATCCAATAAAATATTAAACCATTGTTCATAATCCCACACAATCTCATATTTCTTTTGTTTGATCTCCTTTATCTCTATGATACATTGAGACTCTGACTTCAATTTCTAGAATTCCCTAAGTGGATCTTACTTAATCTCCATCAGGGACCTCGTTTGTCCCACTCATGCAGTGGTCTTGTACTTGATGTACCACATCAAGGCTATGTCCTTGAACATGGTTTCGAACTGCGCAATCTTTATTGTTGTTTTTTTTATCCTCTTTACAGACGATATTGCCTCACACGTGAACTAGTGTTTTTATGTGTCATGTTTACCCATTCTGTGGAACACGAGTAGCCTCAAGGTGCTATTATGATTCTCCATCATCACTCTCAAACCAACTCCTCTGATCTAACTAATGTTTGAAAAACTTCTTGCTAGTGATACTCCTTTGGGTGAAGTGGCACTAGCTTCTCCTTCTTCTTCACTCCTCTCTTCTCCTATATTTTCTTCTACTTTGTTCACTTCACTATCTATTGTTATTTATTTTTATTACAAATGCGCAAGGTGGGTGGTTCAAAGCGAGGGTAAGTCTGTGTCCTTTTGACATTTCTTCTGAGGGGATCCAAAGAGTTGCCTACTTCCATCCGTGTAAGACCATCTACAATTGTCAATTCTTCTCGCCCACCACTAGGGGATCCTCCATCTTCCTTTTCTTCTCCTATTCCTCTACTATGTGTCTCATCTTCTTCTGAGGTTGCGACACTTCACAACAATGAAGGGGTTTTGACTTCATCACCTAGGCCCTTGGGACCACTACTACTACTACTACTATTAGTATCCCCACTGGACACCCTACTTTCAACATCACACCTCTTCATGGGTCTCTCTGCTCATGTGCTGCACTATGGCACAATGCCTTCTTCCGCACTTCCTCCTGGTGTGACCTCTTTCCTCTTCATCCTGGGCCTGACCCATTTTTGTATGCCCCTTTCTCTATGTTTTTCACCTCTCTACTCCACTTTTCTTCTTAGCTCAACTCTTATTGTGTATCTCTCATCTCTCTCTCTTCTTTTCTCTTCTAGGTCCATCCCATTCTTCACCTCATCTCAACAATTTATATATCCTCCTCAACGGATCCATTTCCTCTCTCACTTTCCCTCATCCTTGCAACCCCCCTCCTAGTGCTAGGGGAGTTTACTCATCCATTCTATTTGGCTTCATGCACATCCACCCTTTCTCTACAAACAACATCTTCATCCAGAGTGGAATCGCTTATAGCATTCGTTTCCTCGAACTTTCTACAAACTTTCTTTCAACCTCACTAAAAGAGTCAATGTCCTCCACAAAAAACTCAATAAGATAGCCCTCTTTTACTCGATCAAACCATAAGTCAATATCCTGAGTCCACTTAGTATCCAATACTTTCAATCTATCAAGTGTGGTTTGATCCCAAATCACAGGTTCTAAAGGCCAAACAATAGAATTGGTAACAGTTTTCCTTTTCATCCATTCATACATCAAACTTGGAAATTCAACAAAGAAAATCTCATGCATATCATTGTAAAGATGATCATCTTTCCATTTCTTCACATTCACTCTTAGGCCCAGAGTTTCTTGCAAGGAAAACTCATTCTCATTTGCAGTTAGATAGTCTTGAATTTCCTCCCGAGGTGGATACCACCTCATATCTTTCCTTCATCGTTCCATATAATAATTTTAGGTCCTAGCAATGGAGCCATTTTTTGGCATTGCTACATGCTTGAGCGCATCCTTCTTAACTTTGGGGAGGTTAGACCCAGGGTTCGTCCAGAGTTGACCAACAAAAACCCCAGAGCTTTGGCATATCAATCCTCAACTAAGGTTGAAGAAGGTCTTACCCGATATGCAAAGAGGATCACAAAGGCCACAAGGTCTTGTGTCAAGGACGAAGGACTAAATAGACCAGGATCCATATGGGACGAAATTCACACATTCCATATCCAATGGATTATTGTGATTAATAAGTAAAATAATACACACACATATCCAAATAACACTTGATAGACACACAATAGATCATAACATACATATATTTATTATTCATTTCATTCCATTCAACACAAACATACAAAAAACAAATTATATTCGACAGTAACAGAGTCACACCTCCCTTTTGATATAATTCCCCAAAATTACAACATATTGCATAATGTGCATCCTTTTTTTGACCTCAAACATATGACAGACTCATATTTATATTCAAAATAATTAGAATATTACAAAAGGATGAGAGTGAGATCGATACCAAACAACTCAATGGATCTTGTCTAACCATCTAACTCTATTTTTGATGTCGCTACTTCCTTTTATATCTTTATATGCTTGGGATCTCTATCTCTTTCTACTCTACTCCACTCATTTTACTAATAAAATTCCTTGCACACTTCTGTCTCTTTCCTACAATCCACGTAGCCTTCATAAATCAAGGCAATATTAATTGCCTCGCCAAGTCATATTTTGTCAGCTCCACAATGTTTTGTGTGGCTTGTCGTAATCATTCGAGAGTATTTCCTAATGATTCCTTTCTTGATTCCAATGTGCGGCTTCTTGATTTTTGGCGCTTATTGAAAAAAATCAGACCGATGTGCATATTTCATATCTTGGACTTGGTGCACAATATCAACACTCAGTCCATTGCTCACTCCTTTCCATTCTCTGCGCATTTAGCTTAAGTGCGTGAAAAATTGGAACGAGCGCATACAAAACTTGGAATGACTGTGCACAACTTCATTTGTGTGCACCCGATATTAACCCAAAAATCTAGGTGCCAACACCTCCCATGTCTGAGAGCCATGATGAGTGCATGCATACTTCCCAACCTAAGTAGAACAATGAAAAAATAGGTGTTGTTTCCCATTTGCATTAGTATTTGGAATTGGATGATAGGGGAATGGTTGCAAGGTCCAATTATTCTCATGATTAAAAGGATGTAGATTAAAATGGAGGCTTGATACCCACTAGACTCATAAGCAAGAAAATTTAGTTTCACCTTCAACAACCTAGAGTAGAGAATAATACAATGGATTAGGGAGTCACATTGTTGGGATAGGAGGCTCCACCAAGCTCATCAAATAAGAAACATGTAGGGGAAATTGATGACATGATGTAATGAATCCCTTGGTTTGCAAAGGATGTCTATTGACCACTAGAGTAGCCAAGCAACTTGCTTGATTCCTACAACACTAGAATACATATATGCCCAAAGAATAGCTAAGGGATTCACTAAGATGCATAAGCCAAATGTAATTTAGTTGATAGAACAATTGGAGGAGAATGTATGCCAGAAGAGGAGGGTCACTAGTAGCTGCAAAATATATGCATAATTAGTTGATATTGTGGCCAACGACATATTCTCTAGGAATCACACCACTAGGTTCTCCAACACCCTAGATTTATACTGGTAAAATAAGGAATTTGTGGCCTGCCACTATGATGAACTAGAAGAGAGCAATACCATTTTAATGTAAGAAATCAAGGATGAGCTAAGGAAGTTAAATGAGAATTATTATTTCCTACTCTAGGAAATATAGGGATCAAAGAGGATCTCCACAGATGAAACCACATAAGAGGGTGAGGAATAACATCCAAGAGTATACCTTCATTGCCCAATCACAATAAAGGATGAGGATAGATGAGAAAATATGGATCCGGGTTCACCCCTTTACTAGTTTTTCCTTTACCTTGTTTATTGTCAATGTACCTTGTTTATTGTCAATGTACCTAGAGGTCATAGGACAAAGAAGAAAAAAATAGTTTATTTTTTCTCTAGTTTGGAAAATCAAAGCTCTAAGTTATGCCACATATATTCACATGTTATTAAGGCCAAGATATATATATATATATATATATATATATTCTTTTGCTTAATACTTATAAATATCAAAACAATACTAGCGCTATGTTGTCACCATTTGATGAATATTTCTAGTTGGGCCTCCCAACTAGGAATTTTGACCTGGAATGTAAATTTGTATCTCGTGTAATATAATAGACTTGCTTACTCACAAAAAAAATAGTAATAATACTATGTGTTGGACATATACATAAGAATAGAAATTCAAATATCTCTATATATGAAAGAAAAACCCATATTTACATATAAATATAAATACTATAATATAAAGAGAGATTGTGTATGTGTGTGAGAGAGAGAGGAAAGTTGTTATAGTGAAAATATATCTTAACAACAATTCAAATTTATTTCTACATATCTATATCTTTGTAAGTTCTAAGTTATATGGATTTGGACATGACTACAACTAGTGTAGATCCATTTTAAAATGATAAAAAAAATTCACATCAAGGTATTTGGTCCTTCTTGACACTTGATAGATATGTGGTTAAGATGGATCTAGGATGATCATGAAATAATAAATGTAATTATTAAGGAAGGATGTAAAAAATTATACATTTCATTAAATTGCAAGTTCATCTTCAATTAAAAACTAAACTAGTCTAGATCCATTTACACATGAATGTATTAAATGTCAAGGGGTGTCAAGAGGAACCAAGGCATAAACCTTTGCTTAATTAAAATATCAAAGCTCAAAAGAATCTAGACTATCTTATTTTTATTATTAAGGTTAACATTTTTATTTTTACACTACATGTATTAGTTTTTATTGCATTTTAATTTATTAGCATTGCATTATGTTATGCATCTCATAAATAGTGTATTGCATACCACACCTCTCTTCTCTTGATACAATTTTACACACACAATGTAGTAATTAAAAGTCAATTTTTCTTAATTTCAATTCTTTATGTGATATACTTCATTTAAATTATTATTTTTAAATTACAAACTTGAATGTATTTTTATTTGATTTATAAGTAATATTGTGTTAGACATCTCATTCATACTAAGGTATAGTGTGTACATTGTTTCTCTCGATGTAATTATACGTAAAAAAATATTATAAAAACTTTCATTCTACTTATAAAGTGCCCTCAATTTAACCTAAGCAATTAAATGTGATGTGTAAATTAACACATTAAAACATGAACAAGAAAAAAAAACAGAGAAAAGCCTAAAATATAATAAATCATGGGGAAGGAATTGGATCAACTATACCTCTACACAAGAATGAGCTAAAGCGAATGTTGTGATCAACACTATCATGGTTCAAGTTATGAAAACAGAGATATCATTCTTAGATATGGCATGGACTCAATCAAATTTGATTACTAAAAATGACGGATATACTAATTGATTATATTGACGAAGCTAGAAACATTGGATTTTGAGTTCATATGGTCTACTACATGCTTATGACATGTCATATAGATTGATTGTTGGTGAAGGATCAATAGCATGTTAAAGATCAAGGTCAACCAAACAAAAAAACAACTTAAGAACAAATTTGACAAGACATAAGGTTTGGTCATGCATACAAGAAAGAATCATGACAAAACATGAAATTAACATCTTTTTTTTTGTCACACTACAATCATAGACGCACTAAGGCATACATTAAATTGAACCTAAAAATCATGTTCACAAATAAAGGATATAATAATCCCATTGCTAGAATGATAATAAGAACTAAAATACAAAATTGACAAATTATAATAAGAATTAAAATACAAAACATGATTATGGGTGAAAAATGATACAATTAAGTTAAAATAGCACTGATCCATATTAACTCTTCTAGATTTATTAAGCATCGATAAGCATAAAAAAGAAAATGAGATGTAAATTTCTTGGTAGTTAAAAAGATCTTGAATTAAAAGGAGTCTACATTGGTGTGTAGATTATTTAATGATTGGTACTTTTTCTTAAATTTTCATTTATACATTATGGACACCTTGACACACTTAAGTGAAGAATAGGGTTTGTTAGTACCTTGGTAGTGTCAGTATACACTAATCTTCTCTAAGTCTACATCAACAATATTGAATATAAAAAAATAACCACATTCAGTAAACCCCATATAATCGAGAAGCATTCCCACTAAAATTTGAACATGAATAATTGTCACAACAACTACTCCAAATCTCTATTAAACCATAACTCATCAAACTTTTTATATAATTTTAATTTATTAACAAAGATATTACATGTTCCATTTAAATTATATTATTATATTTTCAATTAAATATTATATTAAATTTATTAATTTTACATTATCATTGAACACAAATATAACACATCAATGTGATTCTTAATATTATTGAACACAAATATGACACATCAATGTGATTCTTAATGGTAAAATGCAACTCACTTAACTCAAAACAAAAGCAACCAGAAATTAAAACTTACTTTATTAAAAAACACATTCACGAGAATAACATAGAGTTTTTGAGTAGTGATGAAATTTGTAAGTATTAGTCTTATTTTCAATTTTAACACTTTACGGATTTATGTTCATTTAACTCTTCCATGATCAAAAATTAAAAATTGTAAAAGTAGTTTATTTAAATTAATATTAAGTATATATTTAATAAAAAAAAAATTATATTTTCTTTTCAATAATTTTAATGATAAAAATTAACCAATTATTAACAAATAAATTGTAATTTCAATAAAATAATAATAACAAACATATTTGTAAGCATGTTAAGATGCATATTTGTCAAAGTTATCCCAATGATGTTTGTTAAGAATAGAGATACAACAAACACCATCAATGATGCAAAGACCAGTCCTCATATTTTGTTTACATAGCTACTGCAATGAGTGGTAGTTTAGATGACCAAATCACTCATGCCTAAGTTTGCTCATGTTATCATTATGAGCAATAAAAATTGATGGAAGAGATGATGATTCAAAGTTGTCACATATGTACAACCTAGAAATATAATCAACAATTCTAGTTACAAAGACATGCTTCAGATCCTTTAAATGCTTGATAATAACTTAGTGAGGTGAAAAATCTATTGTTTTTCCTTTACTTGAACGAGTGATTTGATATACTAATAGAAGGTTACAAGAAATACTTGGAACGCACAATACGTCATTAAAATGACCATCATCTAGCTAAATTGTTCTAGACCCTACAACACTAAAAAAAATGTCATCACCAACAAATATTTGTTTGGTGTTACATTCATTAAGAGCAGAAAATATGCCTTTATCCTTATCCATATGATAAGGTGCTCCAGAATCGATAAGCCACTCATTAGAAGAAAAAGTAGATGTTGCATTGAAAGACAAATCACTCATTTATCACCACTAAGAGTAGGATTAGCTAGCTAAGATGGTTTGGGACCCTTGTTTTGTTTGTTGTTGCAAGAATGTTGCTTCTTTGGATGCTTGAAGTCTTGCTTTTATTGTACTACTAAGGATTTTTTAGATGTATCTGTAGTGTTGACCCATCCAAGGTGAAAAATATTACTGTGCTCTCTAATAAGAGAATCACAAAAACATTCAATGGAGGGCATTTTGTAAGTAGTTGCTTGACTAATAAGTGTTTCTCTAATGGATTGAAAAGCATGGATAGGCATTGCTAAGTTTAGCAAGAATAACATACCTAAGTTAGTCATCTTCCTTCTTTATGTTACATTCTATAAGTAAAGTGTTTTAAACTTAGATYGAGAATCCTTAATTTAAGAGAAATCAGTAGGATTCAAAGCAATTAATTGGGTTTTGATMTAGTGGACTTGAATCTTGGTGTRTTTACCAAAAACACTTTCCAACTTTTTCCAAGTTGCACCTATGGTCTTAATCCTTTGAAGGTGAAACTATAAATCATTTGAGATTGGCATTCCTATTAATCCACATGATTCATCMTTTTAATTGTCCTATTTGGATCTCTTTAATGGTTGAAGGGGGCCAATTTATTTYCCCAAGGTAACATAGTAAATTCCTTTACTTCATAATAAATCCTCCATACAAGATTTCCATGAAAAGTAGCTTGAACCGGTAAGTAGGATCTCACTTGGACTGGCCATATTAAAATATGTAGATAAAATAGCTTGAAAAGAAGCAATTAACTCTTCATATGAAAAGAGATAAAAAAAATAGGTAGTTTCAAAAATGAGGGCATTGAAAACGAACTCAGGATGATAAAGTTATGTTTGTTTAAAGAAAGACATAAAAATTCAAAGCAATTAGGGTGTCACATAGTAGGTGGAGGTTGGCTCATGTGGTGGTGGGTGCATGATGAGGTTCTCAAGGTGTAAAAAAATTGCTCTCTTTCTCTAACTTTGTTCTATAATTCCACTTTCACAAATAAGTTACTTTTATAACTTAAGTGACTCGGTTTTATAAAATAAGTGAGAATCCTTTTTACAATTGAAACTAGTTTATAACTTAAAGTTAGATGTAAAAAGTAACTTTAAAACAAAAGAATCATCAAATCATTTTAGGACTTTAAGTGATTCACTTTTATAATTTAAGTGAAATGTACTTTTACAATAAAATTATCTTATAATTTAAGTTGCATGCACTTTTACAAATATTAATTTAATAAAAAGAAAAGATTGAACTTGAGACATCTATTTTAATAAAGTAACTTCCAACCAAGTGAGATATGACAAAAGATATATCAAACATTATGAAAGATATTACAAAAGATATATCAAACATTATGAAGAAGATTTTTTTTTCTTTTCTAACTCATGGTCTCCTTGAAGTGTATGAAAGCCCTTATTTTTTCTTACAAAATCTTTAAACACCACCACACACAAAAAAAAGCGAATTTTTGGGAAAGAAAAAAAAACTTTATATGTTCGAGGTTGGATTTTGTTTAGTCCACCCATAAAATGCATATTTTCTTCTCGATTTATAATTTGTTGATATCATTCAAGGTGCAAGGAAAAGAACATATGCATATTATAAAACACTTCTTACTCTATCTTTAATTTATTGAGATCACACAAGATGTAGGGAAAAGAGAAATACACATATTGGAAATGAGCAACACGAAAATATAAACAGAAAAACTAAAACAATAAATTTATAAGACTAAGAAAATCTTTAAAATGAATTTGTATACCTCTTTATTTGGTATAAATGATCATACCTATGGCAAATGGAAACATATTTGACTAAAACAAAGAGGGTTTCCAACTAGAAACGATGCTCCATATGTATTAGAGCACTTCATTAGCCCAAAAATGATCAGAAACAACATAATCTAGAAGTATTGTGTTGCATGCAGTGACAAAAGTTTGAGATCTCGATGAACATTGGGAGAAAGTCTTCAGAGGAGCTCCAATACTGATCCAGATTATTTTCGGCATGAAATGAGAGCAGAGATATAATAAAGAAATGCACAGAGATATCGCAGTTATTCAATAATATAACATAAATGTATCAAAGATGCAACCATAAACACAGATATACAATAATACATTATTTGTATTAATGAAATAAATGTATAGAGACTATAAAAATACAGAGTGAAAGACTCGCTAGAATGGTGGCAGCTTATCTCTGAGAAGAGATGTGATGGTTACTCGCATTAGCAAGAAGATGATTACAATGAGGCTCTGAATGCCTTTTTACAATAAACAGGAATGCCAAAAACCCTAGACATCCAAAAACCTAACCCTAGGAGATGAAGCACCAAAAGTCATGTGGGCCCCATTTGGTTAAGTTAGTACATTAACTTCTCGAGGTCGTAACTTTTGCATATGATCTTCGTTTTAGGCGTATGATAACCCATTGGAAGGGTATCGTCGAGGAGATTCATTTTGGGGCCTCAATCATGCCTTCGGATATCATTGAGTTGGGACGATCCCGAAAAACCTTCATTTAGGCCCTCAAAATGGCCCCGGAAATTAAAACCTACTAAAAATAGTAAATTGTCAAAATTGCCAGAAAACTGTTTTGAGCCAGTCGAAAAAGGTGGTTGGCCACCGATATCCACCTGGATTAATCTTCCCTCCTTGGGAAGCAATGGTCTCCATTGCGTTGAGTTCCCAGGGGAGAGGGAAAAGCGGTTGATGCTTGCCTTGTTGGAGACGTTGCGTTGCTCAATTTGTGGAAGTCTGTCGCGAACCTGTTGAGGCTGAGTGAATAAGGAAACTTTGCACTTTTCTGCGGTTTTGTCGACCTGCTTCTATTGGATAGAAGGTGATTGGGGTGAGGCTGTAGTGGTTGAAGTGTCCTTTTGTTCTCCCTTTGAACAGATTGTGAAGAAGCTAATTTTTGCAGTATGAGATACTACCTTGCGACACTTTTTAGGTGGAACGGTAGTCGGAACTACCTCTGGTATTCTGTAGAGATGACCCCCCAAGAGAGAAAATGACAATGTGGGGTCAAGACTCATAAACAGCATGGTGCTTCCACATATATGGCTGGCCCAAGAGAACATCGCAGACATCCAGTGGGGCAACATCACATAATACCTCATCCTTGAAGGGTTGGATGACGTATGACAATCGACATTGTTGGCTTACACGAATATCTTGTCCTTGGCGAAGCCACCGGATGTTTTATGGTTGTTGGTGTGGTGTTGTCGACAATCCCAACTGTTTGACGACATCTGTTGAGATGAGGTTCTTCTGGCTTCTGATATCAACAATAAAATGCAGTGGGGCCCCCTTCACCCACATCTATGAATGAAAAAGGCGCTCCCCCTCTTCAGGATTTGTTGGTTCTTCTGGTTTAATTGTTGTGGTTGCGACAATAGCAGTGGGGTCCGCGTCACTGATTTGTCCTTTACCAGTATTTTCAGAATCAGATTCTGAATCAGGGTTCGGCTTCTTGTCTTTGATCTCGACCATCAATGACTATTTTGATCGACATTCATCAATGTTGTGTCAGGGGATTTTTTGGAAATCGCACAATTTCTCGGTTTCCTTCTTTGTCTTCCTGTGACCCTTCTTTTCCTGTGGCTTGGACTGGTTTTCGGGAGACTGTTTGTAAGGGTTGTCTTTGTCATACTTTGGTTGTTGCGGATTTGCAAACCTAAACTCTCGTTTGTTCTAGTGCCTAAATTTCTGCTCGATTTTAACAACATATCGATAGGCAGCACCGAGTGATGAGATTTCCAGAAAATCCATTTCAGTTTGGATGTATCTGTGTAGAGCCCCATGGTATTTTAGAACCAAATTTCATTCGGAGTCTTTGATACCCAGCTTGGTGCACAAGGTATGGAAGGTATTGGTGAACTATGGAAATCCTTGGCCCCTCTCTTATTGTAGTGTGGTCCATCTCATGTATTGGTCCTCATAGTTGCCAATAGGGTAATACTATTCCTTTACTACATCCACAAAAAAATCCCAAGTGGGCTCGACGCCATATATTCCAGACTCCTCTGTGGAACTCTGATCCTAGTAAGTTTCCTGCCAATGTTTGACATGGGGGAGAGCCTTAAGGAGTGCGAAGATGATCTTTTCTCTGTCAGAAAAATTGTGCATAGAGAAATAACCTTCTAACAGATATAACCATTTATCTAGGGCATTCGCATCTATCTGACCTTCAAATATAGGAATATCAAAATTGACCTATACCTTAAAAGGCGAGGTGCCTCCAAAGTGATTGCTTGATGAAGATGTGCTTGATGCTATTGGGAGGCGTTGAAGAATGTGGGAAAATTTCTCCATCATTTCGTCCCTCTGTTGCGTGAGAGCTTTCTCAAGCAACAGATTTATAGGATCGTATGCTCTGTCGTTTTTCTTTTCTTCCACCATTGAGGGTTTCTTGGGTGTTCGAGAGCGTGTGTCCTCAAGAGAGACAAGCTCGAGACCAAACTTTCTATACTCGGACCTCCTCCGGGACATGCACTAAAAAAAATGATCAAGAACAGCCTCCTATGATACCATTGATTCGGATTATTTTTGGCACAAAATGAGAGCGGAGGTATAATAAAGAAATGCACAGAGATATAGCAGTTATTCAATAATATAACATAAATGTATCAAAGATGCAACCATAAACACAGATATACAATAATACATTATTTGCATTAATGAAATAAATGTATAGAGACTATAAAAATACAGAGTGAAAGACTCGCTAGAATGGTGGCAGCTTATCTCTGAGAAGAGATGTGACAGTTACTCGCATTCACAAGAAGATGATTACAATGAGGCTTTGAAGGAATTTCTACAATAAACAGGAATGCCAAAAACCCTAGACATCCAAAAACCTAACCCTAGGAGATGAAGCGCCAAAAGTCATGTGGGCCCCGTTTGGGTAGGTTAGTACATTAACTTCCCGGGGTCGTAACTTTTGCATACGATATCCATTTTAGGCGTATGATAGCTCGTTGGAAGGGTATCATCGAGGATATTCATTTTGGGGCCTCAATCATGCCTTTGGCTATCATTGATTTGGGATGATCCCGAAAAACCTTCATTTAGGCCCTCAAAATGGCCCCAGAAGTTAAAACCTGCTAAAAATAGTAAATTGCCAAAATTGCCATAAAATTGTTTTGAGACAATCGAAAAAGGTGGGTGGCCACCAATATTCACATGGATCAAATATCATGTTCAATAAATAAGTTATATCCACATAGATCGAATGTCTTAAGGAAATCACTCATAGAAACATATCAAAGATTAGTACACCAATGTAAACATGGTTGAAACCCTTAAAGAGGGAAACGGTCCATGGCCCCATCTAATTTAGTCAGTTGAGGAAATATATTAATGCAAAAGAAAAATAATTTACATGGGTGTGACTCAACAACCAATCGTCAACAAATGACCCTCCATGTTCTTTAAATACAGATTATGGACCAATTAGGTGTTAATTCATGGATCAAGTGTCGTTAGTATCAAGGAGAAGATTATTTGTTGAATAACTTTATATTTAGAGCACAATCATGACTTTTGGAATACTTAATTACAAAATCACACTAAAGAGACAAACTTTACCTAAATACACATTAGACCAAGGTGAACATAACTAACTCCTAAATGTCTAAATATCCTCACATGGATTATCAAGGATGCACTTCTTCTTGTCTTAGATAGATAGAAATCTTCAGTTATAGAAATGGGGTCAAGACTTTGAGCACCTCCCCATCATGCTTTAAATTGAGGATAAGAGTTGGATTCTATGAGCTCCTTATTTTCCATTGGAACTTGTATGAGGAATTCCAAATCTAGTAAAAGATAATTGGACCCCCTTCAACTCCTTGTTAAAACATAGTGCAATGAAGAAAATGGTGTATAATTTATCCATACTTAACAAATTATCTAGGGTTTGGGCCAAAGACACATTCCAAAATTTGGAAAGTCAACTTCCATAGACTAGAAATCAAATTGAAGTTATCATGGAGTCCATGACCAAGCACAATAATTATCTTGACCAAGAAAAGGATCTAGATAGGTTGAATAAGGACCAACATTATTTAATGGCATGCGAGGAGGCCAAGTGGAAACAAAAGAGCTAAGTTACATGGATATTAGAAGGTGATTCCAGTACCAAATTCTTTCATCATCAATTAGTTCAACGAAAATCTCTAAACACTATTTGGGAGCTCAAAATGCCTGATGGATTGGAATGCATAACCTTCATATAAATCACATCAAATGTTGTGTTACAATTCAAAACCATCTACAAGGACCTTGAACATGATACAATAAGAGATATTCTATCCCTAGCATCCAACTATGGTTATATGTTTTAAAATAAGAGAGTGTAGAACTCATGTAGGAGATAAACAAAGATTAATTACTGCAAGTTATGGACACATTAGAAGAAAACAAATCCATAGGACTAGATGAATGGACCATCAAAATTTTCAAGTATTTTCTCAATACTATCATCCAGAACTCCAAAAGATGGTTGAGGAATCACACCTCTCTACACTTAAGATCTTCAAATCCTTCAATTAAACTTCCATATCATATATTCCAAATATTGATTTCCCCAAATCATTTGAGGGGGTTTGACAATCTCTCTCTATGATATAATATACAAGATTGCTACAAAATTTATTCCATCTAGAATAAACAACTAATCTCAGTCTACATCTCCAAAGAGCAGTTGGTTTTTCTCTTGGGTATCCAAATTCAAGATATCATTGGAACCGCTCAAGAAACACTCGATACAATCAAATCAAAAAAATATGAATCCTTTACCCTACACATTGACCTTTCCAAAGGATTCAATAAGGTCAATTGGATTTTTTATCCCCATTGTGTGGGATAATTAAGGAGATCATGTCTCAAGGCCCTCGGGTTGCAGATATGGAGTGTCGAGAGACAACATGACCAGAAATGTACACTTAAACATACAGAAGCCCACTCTGTCACCACATTTGATCCATTATCAGTGCATCCACCACACCAGTTAGCTTCTGGAAGGTAGATGGGTCTTACTCCATGCGGTACAAGTCAGGTATTGTGGCAGGTAATCACCCTAATATTTAATGTTCGACAACACAGTTATTCCAACAGAGGACGAACACCTTTAGTAACCACTCACATAACCAGATCAAATATCAACACACTGATGTTTTCATGTGGTAAAACCCCTATGGGGAAACATCCATGGCCCCAGCCAACACGGCTACTTGGAGAAGTTTATTAATGCAAAGAAAAAGATTACAGAGAGATTTTACAAGAGAGTTTCTCCCAATCGATCATCGGCAAATGACCCTCCATGCTCTTTAAATAGAGATCATGGACCAATTGGGTGCTAAGCCATGGATCAATGGTCATTAAGATCAAGGAGATTATGAACCATCGAATCACTCTATGCCGGGAACATATCGTGACCGTCGGATTTCCTAACTACAATTGCATACTAATTCATACTAAAGAAACACACTAAGAAACACACTTTTACCTAACGACATATTAGACCAAGTAGATCTTAANCGCTTCTGTAAGATACTTTGTGAAATCGTTTGCAACTTGATCTTCTATAGGGAAAAAGATCACTTCAATAACTTGATCATGAATTAGCTTTCTGATGAAGTGCATGTGTATATCGATGTTTTTTCTACGCTGATGTTAAACTGGGTCTTTGGCGAGCTTGATGGCACTCTGATTGTCAAACCAAAGGCTAGTTGGATGTCGGTGCTGGAATCCAAACTCTGAAAGGATCTGTCAAAGCCACAAGGCTTCCTGACTTGCATTTACCGTTGCTCGGTATTCTGCTTCTGCTGAAGAAAGTGAAATAGCCTATTGTTTCTTACAGGCCCAAGTGACAGGTCCTGAACCAAGGCTAAAAACATAACCTGCAGTAGATTTCCAATCATCAGGGTCATCGTCCCAATCTGAATTAGTGAAAAAAACCAATAAAGGAGTCCCCCCTGAACTGTAATGTATTCGGAACTGAACTGTACCACGAACATCGCGAAGTATTCTTTTAGCTACTTTCCAATGGATTTCATGGGGTGTTTGCATATATCGAGCAATAAGACCAACATCAAAGGAAAGATCAGGACGAGTATGAGTCAAGTATAAGAGGCTACCAACTAACTGACGGTACAGGGTGGAATCAACTTCAGGAGAAGTACAGGTGGCAGAAAGATTGACTCCAGACTGGAAGGGAGAAGGGGTTGGTTTACAATCATCCATGTGAAAGTGACGAAGAAGGTCACAAGCATACTTAGACTAGGAAAGAAAAATTCCTTCATTG
>JASDQU010737887.1:166930-186481 GCA_032191745.1 Picea mariana
TGATCCATGGCTTAACACCCGATTGGTCCATGATCTCTATTTAAAGAGCATGGAGGGTCATTTGCTGATGATCGATTGTGAGAAACTCTCTTGTAAAATCTCTCTATAATCTTTTTCTTTGCATTAATAAACTGCTCCAAGTGGCCACGTTGGCTGGGGCCGTGGATGTTTCCCCATAGGGGTTTTACCACGTGAAAACATCAGTGTGTTGATCTTTGATCTGGTTATGTGAGTGGTTACTGAAGGTGTTCATCCTCTGTTGGAATACCTGTGTTGTCGAACAGTTTAGGCATCCATACCCATTTCGAATACACAAAACCTACTCATGGAACTTGTATCCCACTTGAAAGCCTATAAAAAATCCCTACAAAGGATTCATGTGTTGGTTTGAGGACTCATTCAAGGCTCTTGATCCAATAAATATTCAACAGTGTCTTGAGGTGATTTTTTTCCTTCCTTGACCATGTTCAAGGCCCTATTACCCATCCTTAGTGTGTAAAGTCTCCCAATGTCATCCATACCCAAATTTGATGCCAAAGAACCCCTAAAGAGGGTTTGTGTTATGATTTTCATGGTGATTGTGCGTGAGAAGCAACATTTAGGGCTTAAGACCCTTATTCTGCTACGATCGAACACATTAAAAGTGATAAAAATTCAATGAATACATTCCACTTCAAGGGGGAAACCTCCTTTTACAATATATCCAATTCGAAAGACAATATGATATGAGATAAGATGATCATAAGACCACGTCTCCTTGGTGTGTGTGTGTGTGTGTGTGTGTGTGTGTGTGTGTAAGACAAAGGGTACAATTATAATGAAAGGGTGTAATGAGGGGGTTCTTGCCTACATACACACATAACGCTATAAATGTAATAATTCAATATCTAGGGTTTCATAAGGGGTTTTATTAATAATTAATATATGTAATCCTTAGCATTTGTAATTGACCATTGTGAAGGGCGCATCTCTTCACTAAAATATCAATATAAGGTTGATCATTCATTGTTGTAACGTGGACTGGAGTAATATATAATAAATATATAGTTTATATATATAGACCCATCGATTCTCCTCAAATTGGTATGAGAGCCAATACGTCCATTGCTCTTTTGTTCTTCTACGTATAAACTAATGTGCATGTATACACGTGCATGGAGGTTGTTGTGCACTGACTGTGATCTCTCTTTTCTGTATAGTTTTTTGTGCATGGATACCTCTGCACGGATTTCAAAATAGACTGTTGTGCATGGAATGCGATCTCTCTTATGTGTATAGACTGTTGTGCATAGTTTTTATTGGGTTCATTTTGTTGTTAATAATCAAGAAAAAACATAATTAAGTGTAGGTCGTGTGGTAAACATAATAAGATAGAAACAATGTATCCTTGGAATCACAAATACAAATATTTGTTGGATTAGCAATCACATGCGTGAAGCCCAAAGGGGTTGGATCCAATGCCAGTGGAAAGAGAGGAGTTTTTCACTGTTGGGCAAGGTTCAATTCCTGTGAGGGCTTTAACTGGAGCCATGGCGGCACCTTGAGGTAGTGTTCAAATGTGTGGTTGCACCCATAGATACTATATTAAATGGTATTGTGACTCATGCACACATAAGTGGATCAAAGCCCACCCCCATGTCCTTCAAAATTTAAGTCCAAAGGGGTTTGATCCAATGGTGGAAAGCGAGGAGTTTTTCACTATTGGGCAAGGTTCAATTCCCATGAGGGCCTAACATGGAGCCATGGGAACACCTTGAGGTAGTGGTCGAACGTGTGGTTGCACCCATAGGTACTATATGAAATATGAAATGGTATTATGACTCGTACACACATAAGTGGATCAAATCCCACCCCCATGTCCTTAAATTTTTGAGGGGAAAAGAAGATTAAATTGATATATTTTTGGGGTATGTGGCTAGGGTTTCCTCAACCACAGACCCCTCTCCCTTTCAACATCGAGTATTTTCTTGTTATCCTCCTCTCTGTGCCTACGGAGCTAAGCCGACCTCAACCCTATTTTTCCTGGAGTGTCCATAGTTTGTTGATGCGACGATCGATGAGGATCATTTTTTTGTCTTTGTTGTTCGGATGTGTTGGGTTTCTTCTAGGCTCTAGTCACCGGTCAGGTGGGTCTCATCAGAGTGGATCTATTCCTTTTGGCTATTCTTCCAGTGGTGGGGCTTGATTGATACTTATAGGTTCTCTTTGTTCGTGGTTGTGCCCTCCCATGGGCGGATATAGTTTTTTTTGTGGTTTTCTCTGCTTTTTCTGGACTAATATTAGGATCTAGGTGCGACGTCCTTAATTTGTAGACTCAACGCATTTTTTTCTCCTTTAAATGATCCAGATCCGGTCTTTTGACAGCTGATCTATGGTCCACACAATTCTGTTCAAATGTTGATGTTGCCACATTGTGTGTTCGTGGAAGTTTTGGGTTGATTCACTACTGTTGGTTTTTTCAAGGCCTAATGCAAAGTCAGGGTTCTCCCTGGTGCTTTGATGGCTAGGGGGTCTCTGTGCTCCTTGTGGGTTCTGGAGTTTTTTACAGCGGATGTTGAGGTTGTTATTTTTCTTTGGTGTCTTGGGTCAGAGATTTGAGGTCCTTTTCGTTTTCGACGTGCAGCGTTGATTTGAGTACCCTGGTCAATACTTTGAGGTCCTTTTTTGGGTGTGTATCTTCTGGCTTATTTTCTTCTGTGGATGCAAGACCCCTTTTTTTTCCCCTCTGACTCTGGTTCTTATGGGGATTATTTTTCACTCTGGCCTGGTCCATCCAAGTTGTGTTTTGGGTCTGTCTATGCAACTTTTTCATGGCTGTGTTTTTTAGGTTTGATTATGAGACTTCTCTATGTATTGGAGCCGCTTTTATAGGGCCTTTCTTTGTTTCTTTCCTCCTCTTGGGATGAAAGTTATTTTTTGAGTAAATGCATGTTTATGCATGCATTATTCAAAATGTAATTTTTATTTTCTCTTAATAAAAGTTACGATTTTTTCCTACAAAAAAAAAAAAGAAATCACCTGTGTGAAGGCCACGAGGGTGTGACACAAACAAATTAAATCTGAATAAATGTGAAACGTGTGAATAAAGAATACTAAAATAAAAGTTAAAAAAAAGAATAGACGTCAAATAAAACTTTTATCTTTATGAGCCACTAAAGAAACCCAAGCAAGTAAAACCATAGTCAAGAGAGGAATCCCACCACTCACCTCAACTAATATATTTTAATATATATTCTTTAAAATATTTAAGGAAATTTAACCTTGAAAGTGTACCATTAAAAAACTATTAAAGGGAACCAAGAGAAATTCAGAAACTTCAAGGAAGGCCTCATGTGCGACAGGAAACATGTCATCCAACACAAGCAATACATCACCCAATAAAGAATTAAATGATGAGTTATATGAATAAAAAATGTCAATGTAAGAGATCTCAAACAAGCTCAGTGGTGTAGATATAAAAGAATTAAAAGCCTCTATGAATGATATCTCTAACAAACTCAATGGTATAGACAAAATTTACAAAAAAAATAATGAGATAGATGATTTCTCTAGAAGACTCGGTGACATGGAACAAGGATGAAAGGTGTGGGGTGAAAACCACAATGATCTCAAGGCCCATGTTGCATCATTGGAAAAATGGAACAAGGAATTAAATAGCCACAATTTCCACTCTCACCACTCCTTTTTTCTTCCCCCCAAACATTTGTCCAATTTTAAATCATTTAAGGGATTTATGCACAAGCTGATATTTGATGTACCAAGATTTTATGGAGAATATGACAGGGAAAGAAAAAGGTGGATTAATAGAATTGAACGATATTTTGAGTTACACAAGATGTATGATGACGAGGAGAAAATTATCATTGCATCATTGCACTTAGATAAGGCAACAAGCGACTGGTTCTTATGCTGGAACTCAAAATCCAAATCAAGGGAATGGGAGACATTTAGGAAGCATTTTTTCAGGAGATTTTAGAACATCGAGGAAAAGGAAGTCTTAAATTCCAAACTCACTCGATTACAACAAGCAGACACGATGGATGAATTCTCTAATGAGTTACATGTGTTATCTACCCATGTGATTAATTTATTAGATGATTACCTCCTACAAATTGTCATATCGAGATTGAACGAAGACATAAGAAGTGAACTTAAGCTAATAGATATCAAGGATGTGGATCAATTGCGATTAAAATCTAGGGTGGCAAAAGAAAAAATCTTGTTCTTTCAACGAACTCCTTCGTCTCATTCTAAAGAACCAAGCTCAAAGTTTAATCTTTCTCACAAAGGGACTCCACCACCTAACATAGAAGATGAAAAAAGTTAGTGTTTTAGATATCATGCACCTAACTGGAGGCTAGGCCACAAACTCAAGGGAAAAAAATTATATATGTGTGAAATAGAGAGTGATAGTGACAATGACAAATATTTGTAATATTCTATGAAGAATCCAAAAAATCCAAAAAAATCTAGCCATCAAAATAACAATGCTTCGAGGACAAAGCATTTGAAGGAGGGATGACTTGTAGGTTAACTAAATTATCATTAATAATTAATATATGTAATCATTCACATTTTTAATTGACCATTGTGAAGGGTGTGTCTCTTCAATAAAATCTCTATATAAGGTTGGTCATTCAATGTTGTAACACATACTGGAATAATATATAATAAATATATATTTTATATATCTAGTCCCATCAGTTCTCCTCCAGTAGCAAATGTATCCCACTCAAATGCTAAATATCCCTAATCATGGCCCCAATAATGATTAATGGTATGGGATAGAGATGTTGCATTCTCATTAAGGGAATGTGTTTTGGTTTAATCATGGTGCTTGTATCCCTCTAGTAGGCTAGAGATACCGCACAAGTGTGTTATGTGGTCATTCAAGGATGCATTTAGCATTAGAGCCTTAAAATATTTGTAGGTACTAAGTGGTGTTCATCGAAATCGATCCCAACAAGCATCATTTAGGGCACAAGGCCCATTTTTCTCCTCATGTGACCTTGGTTAGACCTCAATACACATTCTTGGTGCACAACTAGCTTATTTATCATGCCCATAGCACCCTTGAAGGCCATTGATAAGCAACAAAGTTAAAATGTGGAGGTTCGAGGACTCCTCCATGGTTCTTAAGTATAAAAAGCAAGGTTTAGGGCCATGGGCTCTTTTTTCTCATCCATGTCTATGGTCATGGACTGTTAAGCCCTAAATAGTGGCACATTACCCCTTAATTGGGGCATATTACATTATTATTGTTATTTTATTTATGTCATCTTGGGTCCCTTAGTTGTAATTGCACCTCCTAGTCTCTTATATATACCAAGGAGACCTTTTCATTTGGAATCATCTTGTATTTGTAAATCTATGTGGTGTATAAGGAGGTTTCCCCCTCGAAGAGGCTTATTATATGAAATTTTCTCTTTTTCAAGGCATTGAGTACTTATTATGAGTTTTTTTATGCTATTTTTATATTTGGTTCTTAACATTTGGTATCGGAACTCAAGGTCTTGGGGTTTCATTGTTGAATCAGAGACACCTTGGAATTTTCTCTATAACCTTTTTTCTACAATGTTTCAGAAGCAAATCCTTGGAGGATATTTATTATATAGATCAAGTTACTTGGGGTTAAAATTCAATCTCATGAGGCCTTATACTTTCGAAGAAATAGCCTATGTAAGATAGGGTTCTGGAATCATCCAGAATTTAGCCATCACGATATTTTCGCTATAAAAGTTTTTTTGTAACGTTTCAAACCCTCAAACTCGGAGGATATTTAGAACAATTATCAAGGTATCTGTGATAAAAATATCATCATTTGGTTCATCCAATTTTTGTAGGTACACCTTGTGTAAGATAGGGTATCTAATTAGTCATATTAACTAGTCTCAAAAATGTGTTCTGGGTAAAAAGATAACATATTATTCAATGAGTATCCAAATTAAGTGAGACTAGTTTCATTGGATAGTGGAAAATCTGCAGTATTTCTGGTGCAAGTTTCAGAATCAAATATCAGATATTGTGCTCTTACGCTTTACAAGTACACTCTCCTGGAAGGGCAACAAATCAGCAAGGCGTGGGGAAGTTACTATAACTTCCACTTGGCACATCCAATTTTGATCAGACTTGTGGCATTGCAAAGAAGACATATAAGATAAATACATAATGAAATTTTTGTTGGAAGATTGGTTGTTTTCATTGATTTCAACCCTAGTCATTGGTTTTGGACCACAAGATTGATGAAGGTATTTGGACATGAAGGACTGTGCACATGTAGAAACAACACCCATGGATGGATAGTATAAATCATCTTGTTTCCAGTGGTAGGTGTCACGTCACGTGGATCCTCATGGTTGAGGAGAAATGAATTTTTTAAGATGACAAAGTGAATTTAAGAAGGAAGTACAGGTCGACCCTGAAGATAATTAAAGAAAATAATTACAAAATAAGAAAGTGTCAGGTCGACCCTAATTTTAAAAGGAAGTGACATAAATGGTATAAATACATATCATTATACATTCATTTTGTATACACAATTCGATTTTCATAGGAAATCTGAGGTAAAGAAGGGAGGATGAAGTCTTTTGGTGATGTGTTCTAAGGTATGTTATTCACAGGTCATATTACCATTTTCGCTATAACATTTTTTATAGAATGATTCAGATGGTGAAATTGATATGGTATTGAGAATATATATCTAGGAACATGTGGTAAAAATTTCAGCTCTTTATTTGCTATAATTTTGGATATACACTCTGTGGAAGATAGGGTTTTTGACTAGTCCTGAAGCTAGTCATAAACATGTGTTCCGGGTAAAACAGTCATAACTTCTTCATAGAGAATCAAAATGAAGTGAGAAAAATTCCATTGGAAAGATTACAGGCTGTAGTTTCTTGTGTGTGAGTTTCATAATCGAATGTTAAATATTGAACGTGGGGCATTCTGTACAAGTTCTTTCTTATGAATAAACCAGAATTGAATAAGGTCTACCATTCTCTCTATAAATTCTTTTTGGGGAGGATTCAAGGAGTGAAACTTGGAGGAGTTTCAAATAATACATTGAGTAATATTATATACAGGATCAGATTATTCCAAGAATTGAAGAATTGTTGAAGTTGAAGAAGTCTCAGGAAGCATTATCAGGTTCTATGTGATGGTTGGTTGATGGTGATGATTTAATGTAAAGTTTTATTATCTCTCATATATTCTTGGGTGGAAGGAAGGGGTAACTATGGAGAGGTAAAACCTCTCTTGATATTGGAGGATTGTATCTTCGTCTTGGATTTTAATCCCTCCCTTTATATTTGGAAGTTGTAGCTACCTTTGGAAGTCATTACTTCCCTTGAACAATAACTATTGATTATTTCTCATATATCGTACATGGTGTATTGTGGTGTATTGGTGTAACTCTTATACTATTGTTCATTTCCCATTGGATATAATTGAATGGTTTAAGTATAAGTTGATTTTTTTTTTAAATTGTACTTGATACCGATTCATCCCCCTCTTAGTATCAACAATTGGTTTCAGAGCAGGTTGCCTTTAGAACAGTTTAACCACTGGAAGACCATGGAATGAGAAGAGACGGATGACCATGAGCACATTTCAAATGGGATTCAAAGATTTGATGGAAGAAATTATGCATACTGGAGTGATAGAGTGAAAACTTACCTAACATATTTGGGAGTAGACATTTGGTACTCAGTTGTAAATGGCCATGTAATCCCAAATAATGCTCCAATCAATCCAAATGAGAAGAATCTTATGAGTTGTAATTAAAAATCTAGACATGTTATTCTAGGAGCATCGGCACCAACAATTGCTAGAAAAGTGATGGGCTGCAGCACTACTAAAGAGGTATGGGACAAAATCAAGAGTATCTACGAAGTTGATCCAAAAGTTAAGCAGGTCAAGCTTCAACAACATAGAGCAGAATTTGAAAATTTGAAGATGAATGAAAAGGAAGATATTGCAACCTATTTTCTTAGAGTTGATGAATTTGTTAATGCTATCAGAGGATTAGGTGAAGAGCTCGATGAATCCTTGGTTGTACAAAAAGTGTTGATATCACTTCTCTTGAAGTATGATGCTAAGGTCTCTGCCATTGAAGAAACTAGGGACTTGACCAAAATGACAATGGATGAATTACATGGGTCTCTTATAGCATATGAAATGAGAACATGTACAGAAAGTGACCAGCCAAACAATGAAGCAGCCTTTAAAGCCATAAACAAGACAAAATACAAGGATAACGACCTTGATGAAGAAATAGAAAATTTCGTAAGAAGGTTCCAGAAGGGAAGTGGAAGATACAAAGGTAAGTCTCCTCCCAAATGCTTTAACTGTGGTAGAATATGACATATTGTTGAAAACTGCTACTATAAAAAGAGAAGTCTCAACAATAAAAAAAGCTTCTACTCCAAGGATGATGACATCTCCTTAGATGAGAGTGATAAAGAAGATTATGATGGAGGAGAAGTCCTCTTCATAACCCAAGAAACCCAGGCTGATGATCACAATAATTCTAAAGAAGAAGAAATCATTTATGAAGAAGATTCAGATGAAGAAACCAACCTTGATTCCTTTTTGGGATACAAAGACAATGCAGAGTGTGAACAAGAAGATGAGAATCTTGAAAAGTTGAAGCATGTTTAAACTTAAAATAGCAAACTTAGAAACACAAACATAATACTAAAAGGTGAATTGAGTAGTTGTGAAGAATAGAATTACAAGATTGAAAAGATGGTTGATAGCTTGAAGGAACAATTAGAAGATTATGAGAAATTGAAAGTAGAATTGGATCACACAAAAGGGGAGCTACTATTGGAAATATAAAAGTTGAAGAAGTTTGAAAAAAGCACTGAAAAATTAGATGAGATCCTTAGCAATCAAAGATCTCCAAACGACAAGACAGGACTAGGATACAATGACAGTTTGAAGACAACAAAACAAGAGAAGGAAGATGAAAAGGATGAAACCAACAGTCCAGAACAAGTTGAACAACAAGATAGAAGACTAGAATTCAGAAGGAATGAGACATCAATAAGATCCTCTCCCATCAGGTATGAAAGAAATAATTATGAAGGAAACTACAGAATAATAGATCGTGAACCCAGATGGACCACACCACAAAGAAGATCACTTACTCCCAGGTATCAAAATTTCTTTCTTGGACATTGTTGTACTTGTGGAAATTTTGGACACAAGGAAATCAATTGTAGAATCAATGAAAGGAATAACTACGCAAGCTACATGAATGGTGAAAATAGTAGATATGGAAATGTTCATAGACCTATCAACAAAAATTATAATCCATTTGACCCATTAAAGGATCAAAATATTTTATGTTATAAGTGCAATAATCTTGGTCACAAAGCACGAGTAGAGAGATGAAGGAACATAATCGTATGCCAAATGTCTATATACCAACTACAACATGCAAAATGAAATAAATTCCACACAATGAAAACTGTCGAATAGAAATGGTCGCTAAAGAATGAAAAGAAGAATATGAATGGTTTGTAGACAGTGGGTGCTCATCTCATATGATCGAATATCAAAGAAAATTTGTCATCTTGAAGAAAAAGGGTGGAAATGTTACATTTGGAGATGACTCATCTACCAAAATACTTGGAAAATGAACTGTAAAGCTTGGAAGTGAAAATGTAAAAGAAGGAAAGTCCTATGGGTTGAATATCTGAAGCATAATCTCCTTAGTGTCAGCAAAGTATGTGATCAAGGATACACTCTTACGTTTGACTCCTGAAAATGTAAAATCAGAGAAAATAAATCAGGAAGATTGGTTGTAACTGCAACAAGAAGACCAAACAACATATACATCCTATACACAAAGAAGAGAGAGTAGACAGAAGCCACACAAAAGGATTCCAATGAAGAAAAATTCCCAAAGACCAAAAATAAGGATGAAGTATTATTGAGTGCCACATGTTCAAAAGGAGCAGCCCCAAATAAGAGAGTTACCTTTTGTCATTAAACTCGGGGGGAGCAGACCTACCCTTTGCCATTAATGTCAAAGGGGGAGAGAAATTGGTATCATGATGATAGGAGGAGCATGAGTGTTGCCATCAATGACAAAGGGGGATATTGTTGGAAGATTGGTTGTTTTCATTGATGTCAACCCTAGTCATTGGTTTTGGACCGCAAGATTAATGAAGGTATTTGGACATGAAGGACAGTGCACATGCAGAAAAAACACCCATGGATGGATAGTATACATCATGTTTTTTTCGGTGGTAGGTGCCACATCAAGTGGATCCTCATGGTTGAGGAGAAATGAATTTTTTAAGATGACAAAGTGAATTGAAGAAGGAAGTATAGGTCGTCCCTGAAGATAATTAAATAAAAGAATTAAAAATAATAAAGTGTTAGTTCGGCCCTAATTTTGAAAGGAAGTGACATAAATGGTATAAATACATATCATTACAAATTCATTTTATATAAAAAATTCAAATTTCAGAGGAAATCTGAAGTAAAGAAGGCTGGATTTCAATGGAGGATGAAGTCTTTTGGTGATGTGTTATAAGGTATGTTATTACAGGTCATCTTACCATTTTCGCTATAATTTTTTTTATAGAACGATTCATATGGTGAAATTGATATGGTATTGATAAGACATATCTCAGTACATGTGGTAAAAAATTCATCTTTGTATTCGCTATAATTTTGGAGATACACTATGTGGAAGATAGGGTTTTTGACTAGTCCTGAAGCTAGTCATAAACAAGTGTTCCTAGTTAAAAAGTCATAACTTATTAATAAAGAATCCAAATGAAGTGATACAAATTTCATTGGAAATAGTACGGGCTTTATTTTATTGTGTGCGAGTTTCAGAATCTGATGTTAAATATTGAGCGTGGGACATTCTGTACAAGTTCGCTCTCCTGAATAAATCAGAATTGAATAAGGTCTACCATTCTTTCTATAAATTCTTTTTGGGGAGGATTCAAGGAGTGAAACTTGGAGGAGTTTCAGAGAATACATTGAGTAATATTATATACAGGATCATATTATTCCAATAATTGAATAATTTCTGAAGTTGAAGAAGTCTCAGGAAGCATTATCAGGTTCTATGTGATGGTTGGTTGATGGTGATGATTTAATGTAAAGTTTTATTATCTCTCATATATTCTTGGGTGGAAGGANAGAGGTTTATTCCTCCCTTTATATTTGGAAGTTGTAGCTACCTTTGGAAGTCATTACTTCCCTTGAACAATAACTATTGATTATTTCTCATATATTGTGCATGGTTTATTGTGGTGTATTGGTGTAACTCTTATACTATTGTTCATTTCTCATTGGATATAATTGAATGGTTTAAGTATAAGTTGATTTTTTTTTTAAATTGTACTTGATATTGATTCACCCCCCTCTTAGTATCAACAATTTTCAGACCCAAAAGGGCTGAAATTTTGGAGATACAGCAGAAGAAAGATAGTCTAGTAGAACCACCTCTAAATCAAGGTTTAAAAGTGATACTTGGCTAACATGCCACCAAAAAAGGGAACTTCTACACCAACTAAGCCTTCAGACAATCCTACTTGGACTCTTGATGAAGGTGAAGAAATGTGAAGGGACATAAATGATTTACAAAAGAAGACAGTAGCAAAAGATGAACTAAAATGGATGATGCATTCAACTAAAGCTAAGTTGGAGGAAATAATGGATACTAATATGGATGGTTTAAAAATGGATATCATGGAAGGATTGAAAAATTTCCTAATAGAGAGGCCACCTGAAAGTGAAATTGTATTCCATGAAATTCATGATGAGGACACAAGGAAGATGAATCAAGACTGAAGAAACTCCAACTTTGGGTTGAATACCAACCACTTTCCTAAGATAAATATGAGGAAGTTTGATGGCAAGGATCCAATCACATGGATACTTCAAATGGAGCAGTTCTTTGATCTACATGATGTGCCACACACACAAAAGGTACGAAATTCTTCTTTATATTTAGAACCCAATCAATTTGTGTGGTATCGATGGGTTTGTTCTCACAAATCACTTGTCACTTGGACAGTTTTCATGGAAGAAATGATAGAACACTATGAGGATACAAGGAACAATATCTTCTTTAGCCAATTGATAAATCTCAAGCAAAAGGGTTCAGTTGTGGAGTACATTGAGAACTTCCAAATATTGAATATAAAGGTAATGGATATTCCATATGAGCATCTGATTGATGTATTCATAGGAACTTTAAAGGACAACATTTAACATGAGGTTCACCTTTGGGAACCCAAATCTTTGGAGAATGCGTTCAGGGTGGCTAGAAATGTTGAAAGTAAAAATATGGTTATGGCTACTAGAAGAACCACTCCTAACATCTATCAAGAGAATAATGTTCCTTCTTCTAAAGCACCTCAACCTACAAGGTTGACACCTCAACAATTGGAGGAAAGAAAAGCAAAAGGTTTATTTTTTAATTGTGAAAGCAAGTACAGTAAGGGACATAAGTGTGGTGAGAAGAAATTATTCTACATAGATTATGAAGAGGAAGAAGAACAAGAACCATCTCAAGATGAAAACGTAGAAGAGATTTGTTTTGAAGAGTTAACTCCCATGATATCATATAATGCATTGGCTGGAATTAGCACTCCTCAAACCCTCAAGATCGAAGGATATATCAAAAAGAAAAAGGTAATAGTCCTAATTGATTTTGGTAGTACTCATAATTTCATTCACTATAAATTAGCCAAATCTCTCAATTGCTTTATATATCCAGCACAAGAGTTTCAAGTAATGATTGCAAATGGAGGAACTATCAATTTCTCAGGAAAATGCCATAAGATCAATATTACTATGGGGGAATATGTAATTAATAGTCCAATGATTTATATACCCATGGGTGGTGTTGATGTCTTACTAAGATTCCAATGGTTATAATCATTGGGAACAATGGATTTTAATTTTCAATAACTTTTCATGAAATTTCCATTGGAAGGAAAGGAAATTGAGTTAAGGGTGTAATTGTAAAAAGGAAAATGATTGAAAAAGAGGCATTAGGGTGTAATTGTACAACTATGCTCACTGTATGTTCAAACATCTAATCCATTTATTCCCCTAGATCTCCAAGGGATCATTGATAAGCATTCCAAAGAATTTGAAGATATTCCCAAAGGTCTTCCACCCACTCAAAATGATGATCATGGTATTCACCTAATTCCTGGGAGTGTTCCTCCTAACATCAAGCCTTACATAAACCCTTATGCCCAGAAGAGTGAAATTGAGCATATGGTTGAAGAAATGTTAGAGGTTGGCATTATTAGACCTAGCCAAAGTTCTTACTCTTTACCAGTGGTAATGCTACTCAAGAAAGAGGGCTCATGGCGTATGTGTCCATATTATAGAGAGATCAAAAAGATCACTACTAAAGATAAGTTTCCCATTCCCATCACTGATGAATTGTTAGATGGACTACATGGAACAATCTACTTCACAAAGTTGGATCTTCGTTCAGGGTATCATCAAATTAGAATGAAGGAAGTAGATATCCCAAAAACAACATTCTAAACTCATGAAGGCCATTATGAATTTTTGGTCATGCCTTTTGTCCTTACGAATGTACCTTCCACATTACAAGGGTTGATGAATTCCATTTTCAAACCCTTCCTTTGAAAATTTATGTTAGTATTTTTTGATGATATACTAATATATAGCAAGTCTTGGGAGGATCATGTTTGACATGTTGACAAGGTGCTACAAATACTAAAGGAGAAAAAACTATATGCCAAACCATCCAAATGTTTCTTTGGGGTGAAGGAGGCACATTATTTGGATCAATTGTATCTCATAAAGGTGTCAAGGTAGACCCTCACAAGATTAAGGCCATGATGGACTAGCTGATTCCCAAAACATTGAAGAATCCTAGAGGATTTTTGGGTTTGAGAGGTTACTACCGCAAGTTTGTTCGGAACTATGGAAGAATAGTAGAACCTTTAACGACATTAACTAATTAGGATGAGTTTTCATAGACTCCAGAGGAAACTCAAGATTTTGAACAACTTAAAGAGGCGATGTGCAAATCTCCTACCTTGCCCACACCAGACTTCACAAAAACCTTCAGTGTAGAATGAAATGCCTCGAGAAATGGAATTGATGTTGTTCTAATGCAAGAAGGAAGGCCCCTTTCTTTTAAAAGTCGGCCACTCAAGGGAAAGGACTTACATAAACCAATTTATGAGAATGAAATTATGGAAATACTACATGCATTGAAGCAATGGCGCCCTTACCTAATAGGTAGGAACTTCAAGTTAAAAACATATCATGATAGTCTTAAATACTTCTTGGAACAAAGACTATCTTTAGAAGAACAACACAAATGGGTGACCAAGATGTTGGGTTATGATTTTGAAATCATCTACAAAAAAGGGAAGAAAAATGTTGTGGCAGATGCACTCTCAAGAAAGAATGAAGATGTTGAGGCCTTTCTTTGTGTTATCTCGATCATCCAACACGATTGGATAATAGAAGCGAGGGATGAATGGAAGAATGACAAAAACATGTGGACTCTCATTCAAAGGTTGCAATAGGATTCCAATGCATCAGATACATTTACATGGAAAAATGATTCACTATGGTACACATATCACTTATATTTATGTAAGAACTCCCAACTCAAACAAAAGGTACTCTTGGAATTGCACAGTTCTCTGGTAGGAGGGAACTCGTGACTTTTGAAAACCTACCATAAGGTCAAGAAGGAATTTTTTGGGGATGGCCTTAAAAATGATGTTCAAAGTTTTGTGGAAGAATGTTTGGTTTTCCAACAAAATAAGGTGGAAATAGTTAAGAACTCAGGTATTTTACAACCATTAGCCATCCCAACTCAGTGTTGGGAGGAGGTTTCCATCGATTTCATCATAAGGTTACCGAATTCTAAAGGAAAGAGCGTCATTGTGATGATTGTTGATAGACTAACCAAGTACGCACACTTTTGTGCACTCTCTGATCCTTTCAAATCCAGTACAGTTTCCACCACATTCATGGAGATAGTTCAAGAGCTACATGCAAGCCCAAATATTATTGTAAGTGACAGAGATCCAATCTTCACTGGACATTTGTGGACAGAATTATTTTCTTGTTTGGGTACTTAATTGCCTCATAGTTCATCTTATCATCCTCAATATGATGGGAAAATCGAGATAGTGAAAAAATGTCTAGAAGTCTACCTTTGTTGCTTTGTCTCTGATAAACAAACACAATGGTTCAAGTGGTTACCCTTGGTAGAATGGTGGTATAACACTTCCTTTTATACCACAACAAAAATTCCACCATCTATGGCACTCTGTGGATATCAACCACCTTCCATCACTTCTTCTCTAAAATAAAAATCTAAGGTTCAAGCATTGGAAGATCACATCGAGCATCAACAAGAAGTTCTCCAACTCTTAAAGGAAAACATGACCATGGCACAAAATCGCACGAAACAACAAGTAGATCAACATCGCAGTGAAAGAAGTTTTGAAGTAGAGGATTGGGTATTTTTAAGACTACAACCATACAAACAAATGTCCCTCAAGTAAGCTAAGAAGGATAATAAATTATCACCAAAGTATTATGGTCCTTATAAGGTGTTGCAAAAGATTGGTACTATGACATACAAATTGGAGTTACCTGCATCTTCACGAGTACACCAGTTTTCCAAGTTTCATGCTTAAAGAAGGTTATAGGTGACAAGATCCCTGTTCAAACTATATTTTCAGAACTTGACGAGGAAGGAAAAATCATATTGGATCCTAAATCTATAACTAACACAAGAATTCACCAGTTTAGGAATAGAGCCATTTCAGAGTATCTTATTAAGTAGAGGAAACTACCTGTTGAAGATTCCACTTGGGAAGATGAGTCTTTTATACATAAGCATCCATAATTACTCAAGAGTTGCGGACAACACTTGTCTGAAGGGGAGGGGCATGTTAAGCCCTAAATAGTGGCACATTACCCCTTAATTGGGGTATATTACATTATTATTGTTATTTTATTTATGTCATCTTGGGTCCATTAGTTGTAATTGTACCTCCTAGTCTCCTATATATACCAAGAAGACCTTTTCATTTGGAATCATCTTGTATTTTTAAATTTATGTGGTGTATAAGGAGGTTGCCCCCTCGAAGAGGCTTATTATCTAAAATTATCTCTTTTTCAAGGCGTTGAGTACTTATTCTGAGGTTTTTTATGCTATTTTGATATTTGGTTCTTCACATGGACCCAAGACACATACATGATGCCCAAGACCTGATAATGGTGCCCATATTCAACTCATATGTCAAGGAGTCCCTAGAGAGGGCTCATGTCATGGTTTCTAGGTGTTTTTCATAGTGCTCAAGATCCCCATCATTTCCATCTTACCATTTGTATGCCTTGATACACATTTCTAATGCATAAAACTTACTCATGGTTCCTATATCCCACGTGGAGGCAAAAGGTCCCCTACAAAGTTCCTAAACGTTGGTTTGAGTGTGTTGTTCCTAAGTTTATACTTAAGGCTGTAAAGTATAGCGTTAAGGCATCCGTAAAGGTAAGAAAGAATAACTTAAGGATAAGAATTGAAAAGGAAGGGTGAAGCAGAATCAGTTTCTCAATTGTCTCTGTCTAGCTTCCTGTTGTTCTTGGATGCTAATATCTCTCTCAATAGCAGCCCATGAACATTCTAATTCGACCCGGTTAGTTGTTGTTTGTAGGATGGTATTAAATAGGTTCAAAGCAATATTGGTTTGATCTTGCAGGCCAGGTTCAATGTTGGGTTGTCTGCTATTTGGGACAATCATGGAGAATAAGATTTTATTTAATTGTGAAAGAATTTAATCAACTGTCACTTCAATCTTTTAAGAGATGAGAATAGGAAAAATAGTTTTGAAATTCAAAACATAAATACATTCGAGGCCATTTCCTAGATTTGCAACAATTTGAGAATTATAAAATAACAAAGAAATACTACTGAAAAATATGAGGCTTTAATCAAGAAAGAATCTCATATTGTAATAGGAAATAAGGAAGGAAAAACGAGATTTCTAATGAAAAGTTAAGTATTAAGGTTCAAATGATTCACAGGTCTTAAAATCACTGATAGCAATTTTAGAGGAAAAGTTGTAAATAATTTGATATCCGAATCAATCTAAACTATAAAAGATGTTTACAGATAACTTCAAATTGATTATTCATTAGAAAAACATTGAACGAAAAACATAATAAAGTATGGTAAACAGGGTTAAAGAACACATAGCTACAAATTGGAAGGATTCAGAATCTCGTGTGTATCATATATTATGATGGATTGGAAAACTGTTAATACAATCCGCTCTCTCCCAAAAAAAATCAAAAAAGCCCTTTCTCAGTATTTTGAAAATACATTTATACATCTTCATCAAATATTTTCTCGTTGGTGATTAACCAACTTCCTAAGATTACAGTTACATATATGAATAATGTCAACCATTTACATTTCTTTTCTAATTTTTAATGATGAACATATTCAAAAAAATGCTTTTACGTTTGTGTTGATGAACTTCCTTTCTCCGCCTCAAGACAGTAAACACACTTTCCCAAAAATTTCACAAAAACTCTGGCAGCGTCTGGTATCTCTTTTGCTTCAAACATGAAGAATATTTTCTGTAATTCAAGCAAACAATCTTCTATCATCTTCCTTGTGAACTTAATAGTTTGCAACTTTAAGTTTGGTGTCACCATCCATTTGTCGATTTCTGTGATATTGATTAATTTAATTTTTGAGATCTCTATCTTCATTTCCTCCAGCTCTTCTTTGAACCTTAGCTGGTGCTTGGCAATGTTAATCTCACCTAATAATCCAGGATAGTCATTTTTTCCGATATTCAATGAAGTCCTTTCTAAGAGATCAAAAATTCCCTGGCAATCATCATTGACATCTCTGGTTATTCTTTTATCTTCGTCCAGGTCTGCTTCCCACACTTTAAGTATTACGTCTCCTTTAACCTGTTCTGAAATGAATAATTTCTGAATCCTTCCGACTTCTTCCTTTGTTGAGAGGGCTACTGCCTTTTGGAAAGTTGTTCTGGCCGCTTTCGCTTCCCTTTCCTTCTGGAGAACATTCTCCAAGGATTTATTTGTTTCTTGAAAGTAATTCTGGACTACTTCCAGATTTAAAAACACTTTCTGTTGTTCTTCTTCTATTTTCAAATGTATTCCCAATGCTTGTGCCCTGAAAATTTCAAGTTCTACTACTTGATTAGTAATAGAACTAATTTTATCTTGTAATTGTTTATTTTCTTCTTTCTGCTTTTGGACCTCTGCCTGTGTGACCTGTATTATATGTTTTGCTTCTTCTAAGCCTGTTTTCATTTTCTGAATTTCTTGAATATTTTTTAGTCTAGCTTGTTCTAGACCCTTTTGTATTCCCCAACTGATATTTCTCTCAGTTTCTTTCAATTTGTCTTGTAGTTGAGTTATTGTTTGGTCTTTTTGTTTGAGCATGGTTGTTAAACTGCCAACAGAATATATATTTGCCAATGCTATAGCTCCCATCGTACTTGCTAACTCTGTAGCGAATTCTCCATCTTTAAGCTTCTTTCTATCTATAATGACCCTATTTTTTTTAATCATCCCCTCTCCTCTCGGATGGATTTCCTATTTCAATATTGCTCTTCTCTTTTTACTAAAAAAATAATTTGATGGAGGGATCTCATCCCTTGAAATTGGCTCTAGATCACTGACATACAGAGCTCCTTCATGGGGGGTTCCATAAGTTGATTGCAATGGGGTTAAGGAAGTGATGGGACTACCAAGCTCTGTTGATGTTGTTCCTCCTGTCTTTTCTGGAACATCCTTAGGGATTTCTATGGGTGTTTCCAGCTCTTTTCCCTTCCCTGTCTCTGATTCTTTTGTCTGGGAACCCTCTGTGTCTTGGGAAGGTATCTCAATATCCTTCATCTTGCCTTTGGTATTTTCTTTGTCCTGTGTATTTGTTTCAAACCTTGGGGGAGGCCCTTCCTGCTCTGGAGGTGGGGTCGAAACTTCACCCTGCAAACTCTTGGGTAGGCAACTTCGCCTATGGCCCTGGAATGACACGAATCCGGTCTGTGAGTCAGGTGGCATGTCTTGTACTTTGTTCAGTGCTTCTTCATAGGATTTAACATCCTTGAATACATCATCATAGATAGATGTTTCATGCTCATAGGCTTTTAGATTACAATGCATAAAATGCCTGCTTATTACTTGGTAGGGGTCATACTTTTTGTGCTCAATATATACTAATTTCAATTCTTCTAATGATTCAGCCTCTACCTTAGAATGGCCTAGATTTAATAAAGAAAATTTCCCAATATGTACAGGGAAAGTTGGCCATGACTTCTTCTGAGCTGTTTTTAGTTCTAATCCAACGTCGCCCTTTACTATCTGATGGGCTACCTCCCTGCACACCAATCTGTCCAGTAGGAATTTAGGGAGTGCATGAGGGGGAATGGAACAACCGTAAACCCTAATGTAGGAAAAATTCTCCTCAATAAACCAGTCAGCAATTGCTTTCAGATTTTCTGTGATTGCATCAGA